>JAPKLY010001517.1:28978-41832 GCA_026898435.1 Prunella vulgaris | reverse complement strand
TATACATTCTTGCTTGTTTATACTTTGGTTATTATCTAATCTTCAAGCTTAGATCCTTTTATTAACAATTGTGTGAATACAAAAATAATACACTATTTTCATATTATAAATATTCCTCAAATTATATAAGTATAGATTTATATAATCGAATAAATCTATATATAAATATACAAGAAATCAAAATTTATTAATTCACATAATATAATATTTATTAAAAATATTTTTTAATAATCTCGCGTAATACGCGGGTTTACGTACTAGTATTTTATACATACAAACTTCTTTATTTATATTTAATGATAACTTTAGGAAGGAGAATTTCCGTCATTATTATTTTAATTATATTTATATTTTCAAAGTATTTAAAATAATGACGACATATAATTTATATGGTTAAAATTTCTATGCATCTGAATATTTTTTATTAAATTTATTAATAATTTTAATGATAAAAATTTATGTCACTCTTTTTAAGCTTGGATATATTTTTTTAATTTATAGATTTTAAATTCTATTTAAATTATTATTGATCGATATTTTTGTCAATACATATTCTATAATTTAGCTTTTTTTTTTCTTTTAAATTATCGAATATATTATTGACTGATTTTTTGTCTCTATTTTTTATATAATAAATTTTCTTTTACTTATTATAAAAATATTATATTTTTGACAAAAATCTGTCACAAATATTTTAATTTCTGTCATTAACTACTGACGAATATTTCCGTCAAAAAAATCTATTGTTGATAAATCTTTTTTTTGGTAGTGATAAAGAATGAAAATCAAAATTTTCTGTAAGATAAAGGATAAAAATTATAATAGGTGAAAGACTAAGGACTAAAATCATGCAAGTTTTAATAATTAAGAGGATCAAAATCATAATAGGTGAAAGATTAAAAAAATATTTTTCCAAAATTTAATGTTAACACTTAGTATCACTTTTAGACTCATTTGTAATTGTAAAAAGAGTTTCTATATCTATTTGTTGAAAGACTCGAAAAAGTGAAGCAGGAAGTGGTTTTTTTTGTGTTAATAACATAAGTAACTTTTCAAAACTATACATAAATTGCACGGTGCACATAATACACAATAGACTTTCTCATAAAAATATACGACAAAAAATATTATTCTCTTATCTCTTATAGATTTTTTTGCTTGTATAGGTAAAAGATGGACATAAGACAATTATTTGACTTGAACTCAACTAAAAAGAATGTGCTACGATGATCAAATTCATAAAGTAAGTACTTAAAGCATCTATTTATATTGTACACTAAAATATTATATATATATATATATATATATATATTAAGTTTTGGAAGTTTTACGTAATTTTTCTATACACCAGTGTTAATTTTATTAGGCTCCATTTAGATGTATGGATTTGAAAATGAATGAATTTAAAAAAAAAATATGCAAGAAAACATTTAGTTCAAGTTAAGAATTATATAAAAAATGTAAGGAGAGATAGAGATGAAATTTCAAATGACATGATTTTGAACAGTGGCGGACCTAGTAGAGTGACATGGGGGTACAGTTGTACTCCCTTTTCAAATTTTTTTTAATATATATATATTATAATTGAAACATTGTCCAAGTTCATAACTTCATATGTATTGGTTATTTGGTGTACTGCTGTGAGATGTGAGTGAGTAGTTTTGTAGTTGACTAGGTAAATATTTTAGCTTTTAATATATTATATATTTAATTTAGATTATATTATATCAATGTTCATTTGAATTGATGAAAATCAAATTTAATTTTAGAATATCAACCGTCAAGTTTAACACAACCTGAACGACGTGCTCTACTCTCCATACAAGTCTACCTCAAGAAAAATATTTGTCTATTTCTACCTCTTTTGCTCTCCTCTTTTACTTAATCTAAAGTAATTAATATTCATTTTTTTTATTAATTTCAATATATAATTTTGTGTAGTTTGGATTTTGAAATTATTTTTGTGATTTGTAGTGACTAATTAGAGCTTGCAAGACCTAGCTATCAAATATATGTTTGAGCAAAATACTTCATTTAAAAGGGGGATGAATTTTGATCATTTATAAAAGAATTTATATTTCCAATATACATGGATGAGAATCATTTTGCATATATATCTGGAACAAATTTTGATTAGAAAAAAATTTAATGGGAGAAATAATATTAAATTATTTAATAAAAAATGAGTATAAAGCACATAAATCCTTGGAAATAACTTAATTTTCTATCGTCCATTATATTTATCAGCTATTCTAATATGATTTAAGTTTGCGCAATTTATTTAATTTTTTTGTTACTACGTATAAGTATTTACCTGGCATTGAAATATATATCTTGTTTTCTTCTACTAGTCTTTACGGAGAATTAACAATCAAATTGACAGGCTTATTATTATATTTTTTTAATTGAATACTAAATTGACTACTTAATGTGAGAAAATTACCTCTGTTTCATGAGTATGTCTACTGTGCATTGGGTGCATAATATACATTCTTAATTTAAAAATTAATTTTGTTCATTCCAATCTAATTTTTTTTATTTTTTTTTGGCTTTTGCTACTTTAAATTAGAGATTTTGAAACATCAAATTACGATTGTTAGAGAGCCACTCTCCTGAAACTTATTTTTACAATAAAAGTGATATTATAGCATGCGTTTAATATATATGTACTTACTGTTATAGTGATATTATAATATTTATAATGTGATTTAATTTTTAAATCTAATATTATAAATGAATGCATGATCTCATATTATTGTTGGGGTTCAAACAAAGTTCCTAATTACGTGAATATCAGAAGTGTGAATATACCAAAAGAATATATTATAATATCCAAAAAATAATTTATAATACCCGAAAAACAATTGAGTAATGAATGAATCATTAATAAATGAGTATACCCAAAAACTTATTTATAACACTCAAATAAAAATTTATAATAGCTAAAGAACAATTTTAAATACCCCAATAACAAATCACTAATACCCCAAAATAAATTTAAAATACCTTAAAAAAAGTGTAAATAATACCCGAAGAATATTTTATTAAACCTAAAGAATAATTTATAATACCCAAAATATAATTTATAAATAAATAATTAATGAATAAACACAAAGAATAATTTATAATACCCAAAAAAAAATATATAATACCCTAAGAATAAAAAATAATACCCAAAGAATAATTTATAATACCTAAAGAACAATTTATAAGTGAATAATTAATAAATGAGTAAACCAAAAGAATAATTTATAATACCTAAAAAATAATTTATAATACTCAAAGAACAAGTAATACTCAAAGAACAATTTATAATACCCAAAGAACATGTTATAATAGCTAAAGAACAATTTATAATACCCAAAAAATAATTTATAATACTCACTTACCAATTTATAAATGAATAATTGATAAATAAATAAACCCAAAGAATAATTTATAATACTCAAAGAACAATATATAATACCAAATTAAATATTAATTTATAATATTCAAAGGACAATTTATAAATGAATAATTAATAAATAAATAATTAATAAACGAGTAATACTCAAAAAAACAATATAATACCCAAAAAAAATTATATAATACCCAAATAATAATTTATAAAATCCAAAGAACAATTTATAAATGAATAATTAATAAATAAATAGTTAATAAACGAGTAATACTCAAAGAACATCTTATAATACCCAAAGTAAAAATGTTGATTAATATGAAGAGAATAGTACATTTATTTCATAAAAACTTATGAAAAATATCATTTTTTAAAGGTAATTTATAATTTTTTGATATTGCATTTTGAATAATAATTTTTAATACCCCAAGAACAATTTATCAATACCCTAATACAATTTATAATACTCAATAAATTATTTATAAATAAATAGTTGATAAATGAATAAATTCAAAGAATAATTTATAAAACCTAAAGAACAATTTATAATACCCAAAGAATAATTTATAAAACACAATGAATAATTTATAAATGAATAAACCCAAAGAATAATTTATAATACGTCCTAAAAAGAACAATTTATAATACTCAAAGAACAATATATAGTATCCAAAGAGTAATTTATAATATCTAAAGAACAATTTATAATATCTAAAGAACAATTTAATGAATTTGTTAATGATTTTATTCTTCGGGTATTGTTAATTATTCTTCTGGTATTGTGAGTTGTTCTTGGAGTATTTGTAAATAGTTTTTCAGGTATTACTTAAATTTGAAGGAATTTTATACTTTGATTAGTTTATTTTTTAAGCATTCTTGTTGATTTTCAACATCATTATATAAAAAAAAACATATGTGTCTATTTTAAAGATTAAAAGTAAAAAATGTGGATTAATATGAAGAGAATAGTACATTTACTCATAAAAACTTATGAAAATATATAAAATTGCGTCATTTAATATCAAATTATTTTTTTCATAAAAAATATAAATATTTTCCCTCATGTAGTTGGAGGATAGTTTCAATTTGTCATTATTTACCAAAAAATGAATCAAAAGTAGCAAAATGTCTTGAAGCTATATATATATATATTATTATTATTAAGTTTAAAAGTTAAGCTGAATTTGGATACTGAAAACAAATTCGGAATACTGATCCTGATACTGAGGTTGGATTCTGAGACAAGATCCTAAACCTGAAAGAAGCTGACCCTGATCCTGAGCCTGATTGAAGGCTTGATATTGAGCCTGAGTGCACTGATCCTGACACACATCCTGAGTGTTCAGAACCTAAAGACACTTGTATACTGAAGGCTCAGTTACCTAAAGGTGTGGTCTTGAGATATTTTATCCTGAGCTGAAAATACCTACTTCCTGAGTAACTCATACTGAAGTGATATCCTGAACGGACAGTTATGAATAAAATAGAGCATGACTAAGGCTACTTCAACCATGTGATAAAGTCGGTTATTTGAGCAGCTTAAAGGAGCAATTCTATTGGTCGTCCGGCTAGTTATTCTTGGCGGTTATAACCATACAATCTCATTGATTGGTTACAGATTTGAGAGGCAGTTAGGATTTGGGAATATATAAATATGAATTCAAACCAGAGAATTACGTTCAGAGAGAGAGAGAGAGAGAGAGAGACATATTGAATGATACTATGAGAAAACTTTGTAATCTGTAAACATTATTCTCCATTGATTAGTGTAAGTGAGAAACTCCATCCGTGGATGTAGATCAATTTGATCGAACCACGTAAATCCTCTGTTCTTGAGTTATCTTGATTTCTAATCTTTATGCAATATCCTGTTCATCCAATTCTAGATTAGAGTTCTATCATCGTTTTGATTATTGCTTGAATAGTTGGAAGTCTTGTTGAGGTCGATCCAATTTCACAATATATATATATATATATAAAAGGATGCTTGTTAGCTATTTATAACTGCGTCCCTATGTATAAAAAAACAAAACAATATTGTTTAAAGATGTAGAAATACTGACGTTTCAACAAACTAGCCCCTCCCTTCCTTCCCTTAATCCTAAATCCCAAGGTCTCCATTCCTGTGGTAAATCTTGCTCTATTTTATCAATAAAACCCAATTATTTCAGTGTTGGTGCTCAAGAAGCCGCATATTGCAAGCAAAATTGAAATATTTTCCATTCAAAATTTTGATGCATTAAATAGGCTCATTTCAATTGTATATTTTCATCATATTTCATGATTCCTTGACCATAATTAAGAAAGGGATAGCGAGAGGGAATCCTCTTGTCGATGTCCATATTTCAATTTGAGTTGTTTTGATGGACAACAACTGCCACTTATATGGTGCGGAGGAAACACATTTCATTAAAAATTCAAGATTGAATTTCAAATAGTCCCGTAACTTTGCATGTTATTTGATTTAGCGTCATAACTACTTTTTTTAGGTGATTTAGCCCCGCAATTATTTGAGTCGCTCTCGAATTTAGTTCAACAGTTACTTGAGTTGCTCAATTTTTGAATTACTCAGTTTTCATCCCATAACTATATTTTGGGTTGGTCTAGTATGTAGATAGAGATTAAATGTATTTATTTAATTAATATTGTTATTTATATTTGATATAGTTTAGGACTTTATTTAAGTGTTATTTAATTGTTATTAGGTCAGTCTTTTAGTGCTTTAATGCCTGAAACCCTTGTCTAGTTTATTATAAATAGAAGTCTCAGATGTTATTGTTGGGAGTTGAATATTGAACAGAAAAGAATTGAGTTTTAATCCCTTTTATCCATATTTTATTTATTGTTCTTCTTGTAATCATGAGTGAATCAACGGATTGAAAATTATAATCGTGAAGATCCTATTTTCCGGCATTCATAAGATTGAATCAACATAATTATGATAGTATCGTCTTCTCACTGCGTCAGTTGGTATCAGAAATCAGTACGGCCCTGTGAATTATCAAAGACACATGATGTTTGAGATACGGCGGAGGAATATGATTCCCTCTGGTGTTGACGGGCTACTGCAATTGATGGAATTTTTTATAGTTATTATCACCATGACAAAATTCCGGTGACCTTTCGGCCACCATCACCAGCTTTGGCCGCCTTATAACCACCGCCACCACAACTTTAAATAACCCTCAGAATCTTAGAAATAAACTCCTCTTAAGTACTATATAGAGTGCAAAATTGCTACACTAATTTGAGCTTAAGGGTCTTGATAATCTTCAATGAGTTTTGAACTTGTACTTCAATCTTCAAACGGATATATCAACTGTAGAGTCTTGAACTTTGCAGCTGCAGGGTCCTAAAAATAAAAATAGAAACTGACTGTAGAGAAACATTACAGCTGTAGGGTCATGTCATGGATGTAGGGTGATCAAATATACAGCTGTAGACTTTCCTTTCAACTATAGTTTTCTAAGCCAATTTACACAAATCAAGATATTAGTTTTAGTTCAATTAAGAATACATGTTTTGCACACATCAAAATCTAGATCAGGGTACTCAACTCTTTTGTCTTTATATCTTAGGAATTCTTGGCCTCAATTCGTAAGTGGACGCCTATCGTCCTTATACTGTCTTTGAGTAATAGAATTTAATTAACTTATATTGTCGTGATGCTATTAACTTATATTGTCGTGATGCTATTAACTTATATTGTTATGATGCTATCTTACAAAAAGAGCATTTAATAGACTTGGCTTATAACAGCTACACGCCTCGAGTTAGGCAATAACACATGAGTCAAATATCTTTAAAATGTTATTTGCTCGTGAAAATTTTGAGACTTGGGTTTTTTAATCTTTTTTGAATTGACATTTGCGTAATTTTGAGCATCTCGTCTCTTGATAATTTTGCATGTAAAGATCTGCCCCCAACTTAGGTTTGCCCTATAGTGTATCAAAGGTTTGCCCCCAGTGTAGTGAAGGGGTATCAAGAGTTTGTGCTCGTAAACTTGTTTATCGGGTTGCTTACTTGAGTCTTCAGTTGCTTGCTTGAGTCAAACAACCAGCTAACTGCTCTTCGATCATCTTCATCATCATTTATTCTCCTGCCCCCTTCAACTATTGCTTTAGTTTATAATCAATTGAATATTTTATATTGTACTAGCTATTGTGATGGAATTGATCATAATTGTGCCTTCGGGAAGGCGCATCACCGATATAGGTTGCATCGTCGATATAGGAGGAATAATCATCGCCTATAGAGGCGGAATCCTGCCTTCAAGAAGGATTGTCGCTTTGAGAAGGCACATCGCCTATATAGACGGCGTCGTCGATATAGGTCACCTATAAAGATTGAATAAATAAATCATCGCCTATTGATGCCGAATCTTACCTTCAAGAAGAATTGTCGCTTCTAGAAGGTGCGTCGCCTATATAGGCTGCATTGTCGATATAGGCGGAATAATCGTCTCCTATAAAGACGGAATAAATAGATTATCGTCTATAGAGGCGGGATCTTGCCTTCAAGAAAGATTGTCGCTTCGAGAAGGCACATTGCCTATATAGGCGGCATCAATGAAGGATTGTGAAAAGTTACAAAATATTGTATTAGAACTTCTGACTAGGTGAATAATAACGAATTGGAGAGTTCTAATACTATCTACCAAACAAGTGAAATAAATGTTCAAATTCCCCTTATCTCACCTATTTATTATATACCAAAGCAGCCTTACCAAATAATGGATATGAAATCAATTTATCCACTCTGAATCCAACTAGGGAATCTGAAATTCATTAGATTTGAAATTTTATTTTCAAATAAACATCCGAAGGTAACTTAAACAATTGAATTCACAAATGAAAGCGTTAGAACAATTTATTACAATTAGCTAGCAATAAGTAATGATGGATACACCCACGTAAGTGGAGAGTGCAGTTGCAGCCTCACCGTTGGATATTCTACATTAAGAGTAGCTAATCCTAATCCACAAGATTATTGAAAGAGCTAAACTTCTAAAGATGAGTTGTCGATGCTCCTCTGGCTCCTAAGACAAAGAAGAGAAAGAAAGTAGTTGAGGAGAAGCACTCCAAGAAGTCTACAACAGTAGAATCCAAGAAGAGAAAGAAAAAAAGTGTACAAAAAGGCTTATTCTAGATGTTGACTCTGAGAATGAAATTAATAGAGAGGAGAGCTAAGAAATATTACTCCAAGAAGACCTCAGAAGTGAGAGCTGAGATGGATGAGTCTACAGCTGTAGACTTACCCATTATGGAAGCTGAACAAGAAGTGGTTGCTGAAGTGGTTCAAGAAGAAAACCAGGAGATTTTGCCAATTGAAAAAGAGCAGAACATTGTTCCGGAGGAGGAGAGTGTAAGTTATCCACCATTGACAGATTGAGAAAAGAGGAAGAATTGAAATTCTTAAGGATTGAAGATTGGACTAGATGTTCAAATGTGGAGATATTGCTACAGCGCAACATCATTCATAAAATTCTTCCGAAAAAGTGCAAAGCTGCAACAGAGAACGAGAGAACTGAAACGGCAAAGAGAAAGGGCAAGGGAGTTGCCACTAAAAAGGAAGCAGAAAGAATAAGAATTTAACAGACTATAGCTGAAGCCTTAAGAGTTGCGATGGGAAATGAAGCTGATCCTACAGCTGAATTTTCAGAGGCAAATTATAAGGTAATTAAGCCTACAACAGGCATATCTTCTAACCCGCCCAAAAATAAATGGGGCAGCTGCCTCAGAAGCAAAACTAATTAATGTAAGATTGTGGGAAAAGCAAATAGAGTGTTAGTAAATAGGGTTTCAGTAGTCTCCCGTTTATTATATATGCATACAAATATGGTGACGCTTGGTTAATGTTTTAATTGGGAAGAGAATGAATGTTATTTCCTCTATGTCGACGAATATGCTGGCCGAAGGATTATATATGTATATGCCCATGATGGTTATCTAATTAACTTTGTGTTGAATAAGGAGAAACGTGGGAAGAGGAGAAAAAATTTAATCAAAATAAAAGTTGTACTCTTCATCTTTTATTCTCATTATTCTCAATAATTACCTAATGCTCTTTCATTCTCATTCACTTTTACCAAAGTGAGAGGTGATTTTAATAACTGAGTCTATAAGTGTTTGTTGTTTTTAGTTTCAACGTATTTGTAATAATCTCATTATATTTACGTTACACACAATTGTCGCCCAATAATTCGGCACGCATGAAATTGCGAATGCATCTGATCATAATTTTTACGTACAAATCGATACATACATGCGTCTAATTTTGATCTCAAATCAAAAGTGAAAAGCGACACAAAGTCATTTGAGGTGAAGATCAATATTTTAGAACGAATTAAATTGATTATGAAGATCAAACTAAAATATAAAGATAATTATGATAAGACTAGGGACTTGATAAGTTATCTCATTTGTATCAATACAATTTGCCATAATCTTATCAATACAAAATGAGAATGACTCGCATTTATTCCTTCGGATGAAAAATTGGTAAGGCTCAGATTCACCTTTTATCATCAGTAAACCTAATTAGGAAACTCACCAGAGGGGCAACATTATTGCTCGTAATTTGGATTGATCTCACGACTTTGAAGTCTTAGCTTGAGGCATATATCCGTTACTGTTCAAAAGCAACTCCCTTGGTCACTTTGAAGTCTTAGCTTGAGGCATATATCCGTTACTGTTCAAAAGCAACTCCTTTGGTCTAGCCGTATACAAGAAGAACAGTGAAATTAAAAAGTTACAAAATATTGTATTAGAACTTCTGACTCGGTGAATAGCAGATCGGAGAGTTCTAATATTATTTATCTAATAAATGAGTTAAATGTTCAAAATCCCCTTATCTCACCTATTTACTATATACCAAAGCAGCTTCGATATGAAATCAATATATCCACTTTAAATCCAAATAAGGAATCTGAAATTCATAAATTTGAAATTTTATTTTCAAATAAACATCCGAAGAAAATTAAACATAAACAATTGAATTCACAAATGAAGTTATATTTCATCAACCACATTTTTTAAGCCAGTTTTTAAATCCATTATTCTTTAATTAACCGTAGCTCAAGCACACTCCTCGTGTACGTATTCTTTACGATGGTGTCCATGTACAATATAAAATCACACGGCGCAGGCAGTAATTACATCTCCATTAATGTTGGTTTTCTTATATATGATCATTGCCAAAATATATAGTGAAGCTGCTCTTCTGCCGATTAATTAGTTACTTGGCTTGCCAATGTATATATCACTCGAAATTAATATCCTACGTGACCAAGTTTGAATGTGTGAATTCATTGTTGAGGTAGCTGAAGAAACATCAACAACCTGTGCGTTTGATCAGTAATGACCAAGTTTGAATGTGTGAATTCATACATTTTGTAATTGTAATTTATAAATTAATTCTATATTTGCTGATTTTCGTATATAGTTTTTTTCTCTTTTTTATTTTTCAATTTGGCCAGAAAAAAAGAAAAAAGACTTCAAGTACAAAAACAAGGCATACCACTGATACAGTTTGTTACAAAGCCAAAATAATGAAAATATATAATTAGGACTTTGTTGCACATTCTTTAAACATCAATTCAGAATACAAAATTAATACGCAATAAAGAATAAAAATAGGTCATGCATCTCCTATACTATGTATCTTTAGACTATAGATCCAGACTTTTTGTCAATTTAATCGTTGCGGCCCTCCGCTTATGTCGGAGACACATCAATCACCTAAGCTGGCCTGCTGGTGTCATCTTTAAGGCACTGCTTGATTTTGAGGATTAGACTGTGCCTTCATTCACCCAAAACCTATCTTTAAGCATAATCAGCCACATACAGGAGCAATTTCACCGTCCTTGTCCTTGTTTCCCGGAACTAACATAGAAATCAACCAGCAGTCCCCTCATGATACCATCACCTTTAGTCTCTGACCCACGTTTGTACAATGCATCTATCATTTCAACCTTGGGAGATTGAGTGCGGACACCTGCTTAGATACTGTCACCATCAATGTTTTTGCCACAGCCGGGGGACTTGTTAACGGCACAAACTTGTAATATCACAAAAATTAAGTATATATTACCAGGAATTGCTTGAATTGAATCCCCATGGAAGCACAAATATTTTCTTTTTAGCCAATTGTGAATCTATAAATCCAACCTGACATTTGAAATTCCATTCTAATTAATTAAACAAATTAAAAAGAATAATAAAATGATTAATTAAATTGTTGATGTAAGTACCTGGAAAGATGAATCTACTGACGAATCCATTTTCTTCTTCTTCCGCTGCAAACACCAACATAACCTACATTCGATCCAATTGAGAATCCAAAAATATCAAAAGACGAAAATGGATCAAATAAAAAACATAATTAGTTAGGGCAAAAAATAGGAAGCAGATTTACCTTTTCCTCTAGAGCATTTTCTTTAATTTGGAGTTGACTAGAAATTTGGAACGGGGAAAGAGGATCGGCTAGTGTTGAATATGGAGCTAGGGTTTCTCTAATTTGGAGTTGACTACAAATTTGGATCGGGGAAAGAGGGGCGGCTTGTGTTGAATAGGGTTTCTCTGCATCACTCATTTTATACATACTTGAGAACATTCTAGAGTCACCTTGCAAATTTGGAAATATTGTTTGAGGGCCCAGAGAAAAAACCATTAGATATAGGGATGCATTTGTAAATTGCTGGGAACATGTAAACACTGCCACCAAATTTTTATTTTTAGTTAAATGATTAAAAATATGGAATTAAGGGCAGTATTAAGTACATATGTGTAAATCGCTATTTTTTTTTCAACGAGTTGTTTTTATTTAAGAAAGAGAGAGAAAAGAACAATGGAGTATTGTTGTACTTATATATGATTTAATTCTAAAATTTTAATTTGGAATATTTTAAATAATTTCTTTTGAAATGAAATGTTGAATTTTGGTGTTTTATTTTATGTAATTTTATAAGATCAAAAGTGACTACAAGATACGTTATGAGACAATTTTTTTTTTCTCCATTAACCTACAAATTCCTCTACCCAAGGTACACCATATTTCTAGACTATTCCCCATACTTACAGAAATCCATTTAGCAGCCGCCGTACTACACATCGCCATTCTATAAAAGGGAACATATCATTTTTTGTTTAATTCTACAAATCTTTAGCCACCATATTTGTTGCCAGATTCATCGTTTCAAGGTAGATCTCATTTAATTTGTTTTTTTTTTAATATCATTAGGTTTGATTAATTCTCCTATGCTCATTTAATTGTGTCATGATTATGTCAAAACCAGTTGATTTTTAATATTTTAGTTTTTGATAACAATTTGGTTTTTTTGAACTCTTCATGTACAATATATATTAGATCTCTGTCTTGAATTGAAGGTAGATATAATTATATATCACTCGTTTTTTTTTTAATCTCGTTCGATTTGTTAAGATTTAGATTTAAATTT
>JAPKLY010001517.1:2720-13978 GCA_026898435.1 Prunella vulgaris | reverse complement strand
TATAAATTAGAATATTCTAATATATATATAAGTATATATATGTATATATAGATGATAAAGTTATATATCCATTCAAAACATGCATGTTTTGAGGGGATTATAATTTTATTTTTTAAAGCAGGCGCGTCTTTAGGGAGTATTTGTTTTAGGATGAACACATTACATCCCATCCATTTTTCGGATTTGCACATCCTATCTCATCCAAAACACACATCCCACTCCCTATTATTCATCACATACATATTTCACATAATTTTTTTTTACCGTTAATGTTAGTTGTTAGTAGTTAGTTACACCAAGTCTCCAAACACTCTATCGACTCTATTTTACACATCAAATATATATTTAATTTATTTCTCTATTACATATCTCATATATTTATTTAATTCATAATAATTAGTATAAAAATATGGATTAATTTTAATTATATGTTTTTTATATATATTAGAATGTTCTTTATATATATATGTGTGTGAGATAAAGTTATCTATCCATTCAAAACATACATGTTTTTAGAAGATATATGATTTTATCCTTTAAAACAAACACATTCTTGGGGAGTATTTATTTTAGGATGAACACATCCCATCCCATCCAATTTTTGGATGCACATCCTATCTTATCCAAAATATACATTCACTCCCTATTATACATCTACATACATATTTCACATAATTTAGTACAAATCATATTAATTTTATCCTACACATATATATTTTATTTATTTCTCTTTTACATTTGCAATTTGCAATTTGACCCTCAAAGAATATATAGTTCTAAAAAAGAAGACCCAGAAGATTCTGTAACTTTGCAAAAGATTCTTTGTGACTTTGTAAAAAAGACCTCGATTTCAAATTTCTTTAAAAAAATCATATCTCTCACATAACTAAACAAAAATCAACAAACGATATATGAATGAAATCCTAATGAAACGAAGATTCATCCCATACCAAGAACAAGTCCTATTCATTCGATTTCACAGTATATTTTTAGATCAAAAAACGAGTTCGGTAAATTTGTTTTAAAATTAAAGCACACTCATTTCTCATCCAAAAATAACACATAATATATGTATGAAATCCTTATCTTACGTAGATTTATCTAGCAACAACATCCGAAATAAATTCATTCTTGAATCATTCGTAATTTCAGTTTTCAAAAACAAGAATTTTCTGAAAAAAAAGAAATTTCAAAAATTGATAATAAATAATCTAGGACAAAAATGCACTTAAATAATCCATGTAATCCTCATGAAATGCTCTTTTCAGTGGTACAAAAATTGTACCACTTTGAGCCACGGAAAAAATTGTCCAAAATGAGGAATAAAGCATATGGGACAAAATTTGTGAATCAAAAAAATCATGCATTAATACCAAAATCATCCTACCATTTTTCCAAATTTTTAATTTGGTCCCATTACTTTATAATATTTCAATCTAGTTCCATAACAATTCAAATCTAACCAAAATAGTCTAAAGTAGCCGGAAATGACATAAAACGACGTCGTTTTACTCACATGCCGGTCACGTATTATATTTTTTGGCAGAATTTGCTCACGCGGTATGTGAGTAAAATAACGTTGTTTATGTCATTTTCGGCGATTTGATACTAAGTCATCTCTATTTCTTTATCTTCATTGGCTTCACGAATGAAGTGATGCTTGATGGCGATATGCTTTGATCAACTATGAAAAACAGGATTCTTAGCCATAGCAATTGCAGATTTGTTGTCACATTGAAGTACCACATCTCCATTTTCTTTTTCTCCAAAATCTTCTAAGATTCTCTTCAACCAAATAGCTTGTTGTGTGGCTAGACCAGCTGAGATATACTCTGCTTCTGCTGAGGATTGTGCAACACTCTGTTGCTTCTTTGAGTTCCATGAAAAAACTCCAGAACCAAGAAAGAATACATAACCGGATGTACTTTTTCTATCATCAATAGAACCAGCCCAATCGCTGTCACAAAATCCAAATAATTTTGTTTTGCACTTACTGTCATACTTGATTCCATAATCAAGAGTGCCTTGGATGTATCTTAGCACCCTTTTCGCAGCTCCCAAGTGAACTTGACTTGGTTCACTCATGTATCGAGAGAGTAAACTTGTAGCGAACATAATATCGGGCCTTGTAGCAGTGAGATAAAGCTGATTCCCGATCAAACTTCTGTAGTTACTAGCATCCGCTTTTTTGCTTCCATCTTCCTTCATTAGTTTTACATTCACTACAAGTGGTGTGTCTACTGTTTTGCATCCAAACATGCTGAATTTTTTCAACATTTTTTCAGCATATTTCTTTTGTGAAATAAAGACTCCATCATCCTTTTGTTGAACTTCAATTCCAAGGAAATGGTGCAACACTCCCAAATCATTCATGTCGTACTTTTTCATCATGGCACTTTTAAAATCAATTATCATCTTTTCATTGCTTCCGGTGAACACAATATCGTCAACATAAAGAGCCACGATCAAAATGTCCGAAGTGCCTCCATGCTTGACATACAAAGTGGGCTCGTTCTTGCTTTTCACAAACTTGTTCTTCATGAAGTAGTGATCAATATGGCTGTACCAACATTACGGCTCTGATACCATATATTGGATTCGGTGAATCCTGTAATCACATAAACAGGGATTACTAACCCGTTAACTAATGCGCAGCGGAAGAGATCAACCTGTTGGTATTCACGTGTTGCTCGGTACTGTGGATCAGATATACAGAATTGTAGGGATTAATACCAAAATCATCCAACCATTTTTCCAATTTTTTAATTTGGTCCCATTACTTTATAATATTTCAATTTAGTTCCATAACAATTCAAATCTAACCAAAATAGTCTCAAGTCGCCGGAAATGACATAAAACGACGTCGTTTTACTCACATGACGGTCACGTATTATATTTTTTGGCAGAATTTGCTCACGCAGAATGTGAATTTTTAACGTTGTTTATGTCATTTTCTGCGATTTGGTCCTAATTTGATTAGATTTGAATTGTTATGGGACTAAATTGAAATATTACATAGTTATGGGACCAAATCGAAAAAGTAAAAAAATTTGGATGATTTTAGTATTAATCCCCAAAATTGTATGTATATGCAAGTCCATAAATCAATATCGTCAGGAATTGGAATTTAGTTCTACTCTTTGTCATTTTGTTCTAAGATGGAAGTAGTGCTAAGAGGATTTTGAGAAGTTTCTATTGTTTCTATATTCTCACTATATGAAAATATCTGTATGCCTTTTTCCAGTATATTCCACTCACATTTTCCTCTATTAGAATGTTAGGAAAGTTAGGAAATCTAAAAAGGTAAGAATAAGGGAGTTAGTAAATAACTCCCCTGATTAATATCCCATGAGTACTCGTGCACAATTTTATCCACGATTCATATGTGGATATTATATATATATATATATATATAAACAATATGTAAATATTATTTATACAAAGAATTTGAGAAAAATAGGCTGCAAGACATTTGAAATATCTGCATATCGATTTATAAATAAAAACTCATTCAAATGGTATTGTGTTATTCCTGTATGGATGATCATTTAAAAAACATAAATTAATTTTTCAATCTAATTAATCCAAAATAGCACCTAGGATCATGAAATCCTCTCCTAATAAATTTATCATTTCTCAAGCTCTTAATAAATTAGGTCATGTACTTAAATTTATTAGTGAATTCAATTTCTTAATATAAATCAACTAACAATAAATAACACATCATCATTTGCAATTAACAACATGCATGCTTTCAAATTAAGATTGAGCACATAAAATAAGAATAGTCACACAAATACCAAATAAATAAGAAATTAGTTCATAAACATCGTCTCTTGTAGTGTTAGAGAATAAAAAACCAAGTCTAAATTATAAGAAAATAGATGAAGAACACCTTCTAGTATCTGTAAATGTGGAAAAGGGGCTGTGTTTTCTATCTTAAAAATCTGAGAATGAATATTTATAATGTTGGATAAGGGTTTTGAGGAGACAAATTTTGCATCTAAGTCCCTAAAATTTGGGAAATTGCCCCACCTATTCCTTTTCTCTCCTTTGGAAGCAGAAACGGTTTTCTCCTGGTTCAGCAATTTTTCTTCAATTGTTAAAATCCGCAACGAAACAGCTCTTTCTCTTCTCCTCAACATTAAAACACATTTTTACCTCTTTTGATCGACAATTCTTGAAATGGTTCGCACTTTTCTTCCTTCTTTCATCGAATGAACAAAGCATGGTGGTTAGTGATGAGAATTCCTTCCGGCGGTGTTGTGTATTATATATATTTGTGTGTGCATATTAATCTTGGTCAAAAAATTAATAATTGCATTCACTCTCAATTAGCGCAAAAGCTTTCAAGTGGGTCTAAATAATATATATAGAATTAAAATCTTCTAAATAATTTTGTTACCGAAAATGAGGGATGTGACTATAGTGCACGTGTCATCTACGCATGAAACAAATGCAAGTGTTTAATTTAATAAAATAAAATCTATAGCCATGCACGTCTCTAATACATATGTCATTATTGCCGTCTTGTAGGTATCACAACAACATATAGGCTGTATAATATATGGAACAATATATACAGGATCCCACAAGAGAGTTTTAAAACGAAAAGAAATGCATGGTGATAAGTTGGGGGACTTTTCTGATAAGGAGTAAATGTTTCATATTTATTCAGGCACAATAATGCCTCCCACCCCATCAAAAAAAATTCTATCTTATCCTAAGAATGAATAACCATTGAAGCTCCATAATTGCTTCGGTATGCCATCGAAACTCCACACCCCAACAGCCTCTATCTAATAGTCGCCATACATCCAATTTCCAATTCTACTCCACTTATCTTTAGACTATAGATCCAAACTTTTGTTGTTGAAACTCCGAGTGCCACCCTCGCGCCACCAGACTTCGTGGCCACACTGCCTCCCAGAGCATTTATGAGGTCGAAAGAAGTTAAGCTTTGCATGTCGCCTCACCCCACCTCGATCCATATATGGCTCCAACGCCAATCTCGCTAGATCCTCCTTGTTGATGATCATCTTATTTCCTCATCGTTTATCTGCATCCATCTCATCATCAGAGTAAATGGTGATAACCGGAATCTCACAACAGGATCCATCATCATCAATCTTAAGAGGTAAAAACTCCTCAACGGTAAGTTCGAGCTTGATTTGCTTGTTTGGCGACGCCACTCAAAGCCTCTTTGCGTTTTTTACCACCATTCTTTTCCAAATTCAAACAGAAATCACCCGGAAGTCCGCTGATTGAGATCAAACTTACTCTGATTGATAACTTGAGGTGGCTCATTCTCTACTCATGCCAATGCTTTTGCACGCAGCAATGACATGCTATGATGAATACTCGGAGCCCTTGAAGCAAAGGGCCAACATACCTTACCATCTTTCTTTCTCATACTATCAACAAAGCCACTGCATGCATCAACAACAGTATATATATATGATTAGTTTCATAACTTATTTTCTACAAGATTAATTAAAACTATATATTTCCAATTAATTGTTAAGTTTTAATCTAATAAAAAAGGTGCAATTTCACAACTACATCATCAGCAAGCATAAATCAATAACATTTTCAACAAATTTATTTTTGTAGTAAAGTATATGTATTTTTGTTTCTCATATGCTGATATTCATATATATCATATATCATGAGAAGATTCAATGTCGGAAATAATGGAAATTAAAATTCCAAGAAGTACACGTTATATATATGCCTAAATATAGTGTAACACAGGATATATTAAAATCACACTTCACAATAGTTCAATTGATCAATGAATACTAAATATATATTTTCTGCAAAGATCTAATAAAACACATCAATATTATAAAATCATACATTCAACAAAAAATATTTAATAAATAATTCAATTGTACCAATCAAGAAAGAAACCAGAAAATTAATGATATATTTGAAAACATATACTTTAGATCAAGAAAAAACACTCACCGAATAGAAAAATGATGGTGCACAGGGTCAATTATCTCCATATATTGCACAATCAGCTCTCCAGCTACTCTCTTCCACAACGGTAATACCATCCATTTCAAAATTTAAATAACCTAAAATAATAAAAAAAAAAAAACAATTTAGATCTCGAATTAATGACTAATTCTTTTCTTGCCACTGGAGATCACAAAGCAAGATATTAGATCATAACTTTTAATCATACATTACAGGTTCTAATTTTATATATAAGTAATAAAGAGAGTGCCATTTTGGGTGGATGTCTATGGCCTTCAACAAGAAGACATGATCTATGAGAGATGTGTTCTTATATTATATATATATCCCCAAATGTTTTAATAACCTAAAAGGAAAACCGAATTATTTTATTAATCCTAAACATCCTATCGCCGTACATACGTTAATTGATGTGTCAAAATTTTGATTTATCGAGAAAAAGTGGGACTAAAAATTTCAAGAAAGTGCAGTTTTGAAGATTTTGATTCTAAAAACAGTTTATTCAACACAAAAACAATAACCATTAAAAACACTTTAAATCTCATAAGTCATATTTTGTTTACCTTCAAATCGAGGCATTGTTCCCTGTGGTGACGAGACATTGAAGCCACGCATACGCAATTGTGAAAGTGTAAGTCCAATCTGCTAATAATAACTTAAATATTAAAAACAACCCAATGAATACAAAATCTAAATAAAACAAACACAAAATTGCGTTTAAAGAGAGTAGCAAATATAATAATAATTGACCCGGAGACATTGAGATTTACCACTTTTCGTACCTTGAAAGAAGAATCTTCCAAGAGAATGACGAATTCTTTTTCAAACAGCAACATTTGCTTTGTCTTAATCAGATCTGCAGCCATACCTACATAACAAAAACAATTCGTTCAAATGGCAATTCAATCTGAAAGAGCTTCGATCGATTTTATTGAATTGGGATCAATTTTACCAATGCCCCTCCAGAGTTACACATATATGTAAAAAATCAGTCGATTAATCAAAAAACATATGCCACAAAAAAATGATGTTAAAAAATGGCAGAAGATGTCAGATTTTAAAATAGGGGTTCCACACAAAAATTAAAGGGTAAAATACAGACAATAAAATGAACAAATAGAGGAAAAGGGATATACCTTCGGTTTTCTTTCTCTTCGACATAAAGGGATGGAGGCGCTGGAAATTTGGATTAGGTGAGGAAGGGGGCGCTGGTTTTGAATTAGGGTTTATGCCTCCTTTTATAGTGAGGCAAGAATATTCTAGAAACTAGGAGACTCATATTGACTATAATTTGGATAAATTTGCCAGGTTGTAATGGAAAGACCAATTTCTTAAAGATGTATTTGTAAATAGATATGAAGCATAGGAGTGCATTTGTAAAAGGATAATGATAAAAATAAAGAATGTCTATCCTATTTAAAATAGATAGAACCAAGAAAAATGTTCCTAAATACTATGAGTGCAAAAAATATAAAAATTAATGTGGGTTCGAAAACTATGGGTTAAGTGGTTTTAGTTTCAATATATACAAGATGAACATTAAAAATGTAGCATTTAAAAAAAATGTAGGGAAAATATCATTTTTGGTACCCAAAGTTTACACTTTTTTGATTTTGGTACCCCATGTTTATCCACTATCAAAATTGGTCACCAAAATACATTTTTCGTATCAAAATTGGTCCTGCCGTTTGTTGACTCGTTATTTACTAACGGAGACCTAATTTCGGCGCAAAAATTATTAGGGTTCCATTCCCCTCTTCTCTTTTCCCCCCTTTCTCTCAAATCGACGGTCACAACTCCTCTTCTCTCTGGTGAGAGCAATACTACATAGCCATGAGCCAAATGCTGAAAATGAATTTCTATGTAGTAAATAACTTACCCAATTGCCCTGAGGACCCTGCTTTCCAACCGGAACCATTTTCATATACACTGCCACCGGAACCATCGACCCCATCAACCCTCCTCATTCGCTTTCGTACCGATAATTCGTCCTCCCCTCCCCCTACACCATCCTCATCATTATACTTATCCTTGTAATACTCACCTCTAACTCCTCTCTTCTTCTCGTAAATCGCCCCTCCACCATCGGGAGGCGGCAGTAATCCCAGTTGCGCACCTTGATGGAACTGATGCGCAGAACCTCCCACCGGATAATTAGCTGCGTGATGTCTCGGGCCGATTGGCCCCCCAAAATGCTCCTAACCGGTAGCAGGAAGTAGAACTCTTTGTCGCCAATTTGTAGAAGATCATGAGAGTCGAGCTTCACCTGCGGGTTACCGGGGAGGTGGAGAACGCCCTCGGCGAAGCAGCCATTTTTTCCGAGCACCTCCAGGGCAAAACAAAGGCGTTGAAAATCGTAGAAGATGTGGGCGTGGTGGCGGCTGATGTTCATTCCGGCGCCGAGTGATGACAGGTCGACGTCGACGAAAGATTTCTTTGAGTTGTGGTTGAAAACTATGGAGTAGGTCTGCATATAATACTTGAAATCTTCACCTCGTAGCTTTACGAAGCCTGCTTTGACATCGCTGATCCCCATTTCTCAGAATTAGGGTTCCAATCGCAATTGGAAGAACAGAAAACAAAAAATTTGGGAAAATCTCTTTTCCGTGAACCAGGAGGAAGAAAGAAAGGATCTGTAGGGTTGTGATTGCTGATTTGAGAGAAAATGGGGGAAAAGAGAATAGGGGAATGAAACCCTAATAATTTTTGCGCTGAAATTAGGTCTCTCCGTTAGTCAATAACGAGTCAACTAACGGCAGGACCAATTTTGATACTAAAAATGTACTATGGTGACCAATTTTGATAGTGGATAAACATGGAGTGCCAAAATAAAAAAAGAGTAAACTTTGGGTACCAAAAATGATATTTTCCCAAAAATGTATATAGAGATAGTAGATGAGATTGATAAATAGAAAAAATATATATATTGAGAAAGTAGATAAGATTGAGAAATAGAAAAAAATTAAGATATGATTAGATTTTTTTATTAAAGAAGTAGCTGAGTGTGGTTATTCGTATTTTTTTTAGAAAATACAAAATTATGAAAAAATTAAAAGAGTATGTAAGATGTGTTGTATTAAGCCATATAATATTTAGTAGAATTAGAAAAGAAAAAATATATTGAGATAGTAGATAAGATTGAGAAATAGAAATATTGCAATAGGATTAGAGTTTTTGTGAAAAAAAATCTATATATATTAGGTCATCTATATACATACAGTTGTGTTATTTAACTGAACTCACAAATGATCAATTTAAAATTTAAAAAAAATAATGAATCAGAATAGTTGAGGCCAAAGATCATTTACATTTAAAACAAAATATTGTAAGAAATGAATAAGTGCACACAAATACAAAAGTATTATAAGAAATGTAGAAGTGGAGTTGGGTCAAATTTTTTTCTGATGTCATCTAAAAAGTAGTCAAAATCAATATGAACACAGTATCTATCACATTAATGAATAGTGACAATCACATTAATGAATAGTAATTTTTTCCCCTAATTGAGTTTTGAGTGCATAAACTTCCCTTCTTTGTAAGTCTCCCCAAAAAAATTAGAAGAGTAATTAAGAAGTATTGTATTAAGCCACACAAGATTTTATTAGATTTAGAAATAGATAAGGGGATATCCTATCAATAAACCCTATAACGTACACCGATTGCGCAAGACTTCTCCAAACCCTAGAAGCACCGTTGCAGCCGCTTCTCTCTCTCTCTCTAAAACTAAAATCTCAGATCTCCAATATTTAATCCCGGCCCATATACGAAAATGGCTGATTCATCTTCTTAGGTATGATTTTTTTGATATAATATTCTATTTATACGGTAATTTTTATAATATTTAGGTTGTTTAATTATATTTGCGATTGGTTTAATATTTAAGAGATTTTAGGTGGTTGGACTTATACATTTACAATTGAGTATCTTGAGCAACTGCACATCAGATGTCACTCGACTCTTTGTTGTGCAAAGGTTCCATCGTGTCTCTCGTCATCTTTGTCTGACGAAGACATTTTGGTGAAGTTGTCGAGGCTGGCGATGATGCTTTTTTTCATGAAGTTCAGATGTGCAAAAAAAGATGGCAAATCGTATACATGAATCTAAGTGCATCATCTGAATATTTAATGGATGATTTGTTGTTTTATAAGCCAATTGAGTACTTCTTCTCTATGGAGTTTTGTGTATCAGTTTTATTCAAATAATTTCTTTCTTAGTTTGTTGTTGCTACTTCTTGCATACCTCATTTTGATCTTGAATTTGATGAAAATAATTGGGACAATTACTAGTTTTGCTCTGTATTTTATGAAGTTAAATGTACACTGACATTTGACTTATGAGGTTTCATAAATTGCACACCATCTGTGCTGTATGGTAATTTTGAATGTGCATTTGATCTTACAAAAAAATGATCTTATATTTTGAATATTGGTTGGTTTTTTTGTTTGAGATGAACATATGTAGTTTATTTCCCTTTTTAATATAATTGAGTGTTTCTTGGTTTGTTTTGCAACAAGAATAGACAGACGAAATTGAAGATTGTTTTTGCAGCAAAAGTTTCATGTTGTTTATTGTCTTTGTTTCGTCTGCTAGTGTAGATGGTGTAACGAATTGGAATTGCCTGAAGTTCGAGGACATTGCATATGAATAATCTAGAACTTAAAGATGAATCTAAGAACATTTGTCTTAAAATCCCATACACAATTTGCACCGTTGCTCAAATGGACGATGATCAAAAGTTTATTTAATACATCAGAAACTGGAATAAAAATGATTTCATTTTCTCATCTGCAATATGCAGATTATTGCTTACCAACAAAAATTTAAAAACTGTGTTTTATTAATCTAACTTTGCATGAAGAATGTGGGGCGTGTTTATTAAATGATAGTGGAATTGGAAATTTTAGATACTTTGATTAAATAATGTGGTTACCAAAAAAAAAAAAATTGTTAGTTTAGTGCACGTGTCACATAATATATAATTTATAATTTTTTTTTGCATATAACCGTGCATGTATGTAATATGTACGAATGGCGCCATTCTTGTTGGGTAGGTATCACTAAAACATATATAGCCATGAAATTCACTCACAAAGATATAGAACAGTTTATTCCCATCGCAGATGATGAAAATGTCTTGGAAATTTTAAAGGAAAGGATTCCAACGATAAAAGATTTAAAAAGAAGAGAAGTTGATAATGATAACAAAAATATTGATTAAGTTTGGACTTTACGATAAAAAAGGATTAAATGTTGAATAATTGTTTAGTCAAAAG
>JAPKLY010001516.1:1943-41845 GCA_026898435.1 Prunella vulgaris | reverse complement strand
TCTGACAGATTCAGCTGATCCACCTCTTCTGCTAGCTTTTCCTTGCTGTACTCATGAAAAGATTCATCAAATACAACATGGGGTGTCTCCTTCACACAGAGAGAGACTTTATTAAAAACTCTATAGGCTTTGCTACTTCCAGAATATCCTAAGAATATTCCTTCAGCAACCTTAGCATCAAAAGTTTTTAACTTAGTCTTTCCATTGTCATGGATGAAACACCTACACCCAAAAGTATGGACAGAGGAAAGGTTAGGAGTTTTACCTTTGTACATTTCATAAGGAGTCTTCCCATATCTCTTGACTGGTAGACACCTATTTTGGATGAAGCATGCAGTATTGATGGCTTCTGCCCAAAATCTTTGAGGAGTCTGATATTCAGCTAACATAGTCCTTGCTGCCTCCTTGAGGGTTCTGTTTCTCCTCTCAGCTAACCCATTCTGCTGAGGTGTTCTTGCAGCAGATATCTCGTGCTGAATACCATTATCCCTGCAATAGTCAGAAACAACAGAGTTAAGAAACTCAGTACCTTTATCACTTCTGATTCTGACTATGCTGAGGTCCAGTTCCTTCTGAATCCTCTTGAACAACTCCAGCATCTTGACCATAGTCTCATTCTTCTTGAACAAGAACACTACCCAAGTGAATCTTATATAGTCATCAACAATCACCAGTGTGTACTTCCTTCCACTGAAACTAAGAGGTGAGACAGGTCCAAACAAATCCATATGAAGTAGCTGGAGTGCTTTTGTTGTTGAAGTACTCTGCACATCTTTGAATGAGGCTTTAGTCTGCTTCCCTTTCTGACAGGCATCACACTTCTGCTCAGATGCAAACACCTCATTTGGTAGACCTCTGACTAGACCCTTCCTTGCAACCTTGTTGAGAGTCTTGAAGTTCAGATGACCTAACCTCTTGTGCCAGAGCCAGCTGATCTCAGATGAGCTTTTAGCAACCAAACATGAGTCAGCTGGACAGCTTGCAAAATCTGCAAGATACATATTACCTCTTCTGAGGCCAGTTAGTAGCACTTGCTCATTTAAATCATTAATGACAAGACAAGAGTTCTTAGAGAATCTTACTAAATATCCCTTGTCACAGAATTGGGATACAGACAGAAGATTGTGCATGAGCCCTTCTACATAGTAGACTTCTTCAACTCTTGTTCCTTTGATCAGCAGAGTGCCTACTCCTCTGGTGACTCCAAAATTGTTGTCACCGAACACAACTCTAGGCCCATCCAGCGTTACAAAGTTCTGGAGAAGATGCTTCTCAAAGGTCATGTGCTTCGAGCAACCGCTATCAATGTACCAGACATGGCCTTTGGCTTCCCCTCTTTCTATAGGGCTAGAGTTAACCTGAAATTAAAACTCAGGTTTTAGGTACCCTATCTTTGGGTCCTGATTTGTTAGTGTCGATTTTCTGGATCCACAGGTAGAGATCATCCTTATGTGGTTTAGGTGATCTCAACCTTCTACCATATTTGTCCACAAAAATCATCTCCCTTAGAGGATCTTTTCTGGGGCGATGAGTGACAACAGCAGGTTTATAGGTGGGTTGCTCAAACGGATAATTTCGGCTTGAGCCTCCGAATGACTCATAAACTTTAGCCGGTGAAGGCTTGCCTACTTTGGTTACATTAAAAGTAACCCAGGGCTGAGATCTGTTTCGCTTGGGTTTACTCTGCTGAGATGACCCAGGCTTATCAGTCCTCTGCTGATTCTGCTGAGGTTTCCTTGTCTTAGCTGAGCTATGACTTGGATTCCTCTTCTGATCTCGAGACTTCTGAGCTTTGGACTTATGTTGGTTGTCAGCAGGCTTCTGAGTTTGAGTACTCTTCTGCTCTGTTGAAACCTTTTGATCAACAGCGGACTTTTGAGCTTTGGAGCTCTTCTGTCCAGCTGGGACCTTTTCTGTCCCTCTGCTCTTCTGCCCTTCTGATCCAGATGCAGGCTCAGCTGGCCCTTTACCCTTTCGAGGATCCCTAATTAATCCACTGTCACCTTTCTTCTTCTTTTGTGGTTTGGGTTTGGGATAACCAAGACCCCTTTTATCATTCACAGTTTGTGAGGATTCAGCTATTTCAGACACATCATTCTTTGCCTTAGTCAGCTGATCCACTTTCAGCTGAAGCTGCTGTGAATTTTTTGTTATCAGTTCATTCTGCTTGAAGAGTTCATCGAACTTAGCTGTCAGCAGAATATGTTCTTCACTCAAGACAGTGTTCTCAGAAAGTAGCTTTTCTATCAGCTTCTCCTGTTCTTCACATTTTGCTATTAAGTCAGCAGACTTGTTAGCTTGTGAGTCATAGGATATCACTGGTAGTCTAGTACTTTCCAGATCTTGTCTCAAGCTTAAAACTTCAGCTTTCAGACTAGAGTTCTCCTCTTCTAGCTTAGAACAAACTTTTAAGGAGGATTGGAGATCAGATAACAACTTGTGTATATCTGACTCCATAGAATAGGTAGAGGAGCAAGATGAGCTAACAGAGAGGGTAGGAGAATTTACCTCTTCCACCTTAGCCATAAGGCAGATATCATCCTCTGATTCAAAATCAGATGAGGACGAGGATGAGCTGATATCCTGCTTCTCCTCTTCTGCCAGCAGAGCTCTCTTATCAGCGAACCTGCGATCTCTCTTGATCCTCTTCTCTTCTCTTTCCCTTGGAGTAAGCTGAGGACAATCATAGCTGAGATGTCCTGGCTTGTTGCAAGTGAAACAAACACCATCTCCTCCTTTTCTGGGACTTGGACACCTCCTTCTCTCTGGAGATTTATATCTGGTCTCCTGTTCATCTGATGGTCTTCTGGCATCAGATGACTTCTGGTATCTTCTGGAAGAGTCACTCTTGTTCTTCTTCCAATGAGATCTATACTTCTGGAATTTGTTTGACATCTTGTCAAACTTCTTGGTCAATAAAGCAAGTTGCTCCTTTAAGCTCATGTCTTCTGGGGCAGAGGATTTCTCTTGACTATCAGCTGCAGCAGAGAATGCAACATTCTTTGTGGCTGATGAAATTGGAGTCTCATCTTCTTGATCTTCTTCTTGGATGTCGAACTCATGTGCCTTTAGATGAGATAGCAGTGTATGATGACTCATCTCAGATAAATTCTTTGTCTCTTTAATTACTGTCACCTTCACTCTCCATCTAGGAGTAAGAGATCTCAGAATTTTGTTATTAATCTCTTTCTCCGAGTAATCCTTTCCTAAGGAGCTTGCCTTATTCAGTATGTTTGTCAGCCTCATATCTAGCTGATCAATGGTTTCATCAGCTTTCATTTTAAATGTGTCAAAGGTATGTAGAACAGCTTGAAGCTTGTTCTCTTTGATTTGATCTGTCCCTTCACACATCAAAGAGAGTTTCTCCCACATCTCCTTAGCGGTTCTGCACGTCTTGATTTTCTCTATATATTCTTTGGAGAGTGTCTCAATGATTTCTGTTCTGGCCACTTGATCGAGGTTGAAGAGTTTTCTTTCAGCATCGTTTAATTCACTCTTCTTCTTCTCTGTCTTCCTTCTTTCACTAATTTCAGCTTCTGGAGTCTTGCCATCACTTATTCCTTCCCAGAAGAACTTGATTGGCCCATCCTCCAGTACATCTAACATACGATCATGAATGGCTCAAAGGTGATTCTCCATCCTGAATTTCCAGTAATCATAATCCTCTATGGAGAATTCAGGCAACTTCCTTGTCTTGGATCCACTCTTTTTGTAGGAAGACATATCTGCAAGTGGTTAGATAAAAGGCACAAAACAAAAATTTTTTTTCAGGGATCTATCCAGGTGACCACCAAAAACTTCTCAGGCTGTGGCCGTTAGGACACACAGCTCTGATACCACTTGTTGGTCCCAAAGGTAGGTTTTGGGAAGAATACACTTGAACAAGTCTAGAAGGGGGGGTTGAATAGACTTGTTAGGATTCAAAAAACCTTTTTCAAATTTACTGATTTATTCAGAAAATCAGCAGACTACTTGAGGTAATCTGAATTTTGAAAAATAGTGCGCTGTGTAACGTGCAGAAACGTTTTAAGGAAAATTTGTTTTTAAGTGAAGTGCACAGATAAGAACAGAAAGAAAATACGAAGAGACACAGGGGTTTATAGTGGTTCGGACCAACTGTCCTACATCCACTCTCCTCAATCCAACTTGGACTTGAGGGGCTCTCCACTAACTCACTTACTCACTTACTTACACAACTTTTGAGAGTACTACTCTCTTTACAACTTGTCAATGCTATAATTGCAATTGACTTCTCACAGCTTCTACAAAGCTTTTACAAAGAATAAGTATGGATGGTGTTTTTGAGCGTAAGTGATAAAGCTGACAGAGTATTGGCTAGCTTAATGTGCGTATAAATCCAATACTGAAAATATCACTATTACTCTAATTTATAGGATCAAATATCTAGCCGTTGGAATGGACTAGAAATCTGAGATCCTATAATCTCGTATTCAATCAATCATTGTGATTGATTGAATTTCCTTCTTGATTCCCGTTAGTCTTCGCGATTCTTCAATCAATCAAGTTTGTCCCCTTGAGTGATTGATCTTCTATTCTGGGAATCTTCCTTTTATGTCGCAAGTTTAACCCTTCAAATTGATTCCGAAGAATCTGGGCTGAGCACAGGACCTCAGCTGATCTGTCTCCTCAGCTGGTGTATCAGTCTGCTGATACTTGGACCTCAGCTGATGTGCAAGGCTGCTGGTGTGCACTTCAACTGGTCTTCTTGACTTCGTCTGAAATAAGTCTTTTATCCATGGTCCTTGTCTTGTCTGCGACGAGCTCTCAGCTGATCAGCTATTCTTCTGATATCAGCTGATCTGCTCATCAGCTTATCGGCTGATGTAAACTTCTCTGATGATCTGCTCTCGATGCTCCAGTGTCAGCTGCTTAAATCTTCTGTCTTCTAAAATCGGCTAAGTCCACAAGGTCTCAGCTAGTCTTCTCTTCTATGAAAGCTTCGGATCTTCTAGGCAGCAAGGTTGGTTCCCCCTTACTTGAACCTATCTAATCCTAACTACTCATCAGCTGACTAACATGTTCAGCTGGTCCTATTACAAGCTGATTTGTTTTATATCATCAAAACATCTAACACAGATATCCTAACAACCTTCGACTAATCTATTACAAGTGGTAGTTCACCTTCCTCTACTGCCAACAACTGGGTATACTCTGCTTTCTTCCAAGTCTATGAACTGGTGTAGGCACACGTTTGTGCAATGAATCTACCATCTCATCTTCGGAAGTCTAATTTGGTAACACACACATGGTCTTGGACAGACTTCTCAAGGAAATGTAGCAGCTTCTTCACTTAGGGGCATATAAGCTCTCTTCTGAGCATTCAATCTGCGATAAATTTCTTTTCATACTTCAACCCTTCCGCTGTTACTGGTAGAATTTCTTAAGTTGTGCTGCACTCCATGTATATGAAGAGGCATTTCCTTCTGCGTCTTCGAGGTCGTACGTCCCATTTGCCCAGGCTGCGGTGACTCGGAACGGTCTTTCCCAATTTGGTCCGAAAATACCTGGTGGAGTTGCTAGCTTCTTTCTTAGCACCAAATCCCCCACTTTGAACTTTCGGTCTCGAACCTGGGAATTGTAGTACTTTTCCGCCCTTCGTTTGTAGGTGGCATTCTTCATTTCTGACGAAGCTCTTGTTTCTTCAAGCAAGTCTTTCTCCACAGCTAGAACTTCGTCGTTTTTCTCCTCATCATATCCTACCACCTTCCAGGTTTTGTTCTGAACTTCCACCGGTACTACTGCTTCTGTTCCGAAGGCCAAGGCAAACAGTGTTTCTCATGTACTTGCGCGGTATGAAGTTCTGTACGACCATAGAACCTTCGGGAGTTCGTCCGCCCAACTTCCTTTCTTGACTTCTAGATGGATCTTCAGCACATGTTTCAAGATTTTATTTACTGCCTCTACCTGGACATTTGACTGTGGATGGTTTGGAGTTGAGTAGTGCTTCTTTATGTTCCACGAACTACGAAACTCCCTCAACTTTTGCCGGTCAAACTGTCTTCCGTTGTCCGTCATAATTGATTGCGTAAGTCCAAATCGGCATATTAGATTTTTTCGAATGAAGCCGATCATTCTTTCCTGCATTACTATTGTAAGTGCCTCGACTTCAGCCCATTTGGTGTAATAGTCAATTGCTACAACGATAAACTTTACACCGCCTCTGTCAGGTGGGAATGGGCCGATCAAGTCGATACCCCATTTTGCAAAACGCTACGGGCTGAAGACCGACTTAAGTTGGGTAGCTGGGGAGTGGATATTAGGTGCGAAAAGTTGACACTTTAGGCACTTCTATGCGAAGCTGATGGCATCTTTGCAAAGAGTGGTCCAGTAGTACCCCTGTCTGATTGTCTTGTATGCCAAAGCTTGCCCCCCAGCATGACTTCCGCAAATCCTTTCGTGAATTTCTTCTTACACCTCGAACCCTTGCTTTTTAGATAAGCATTTGAGTAGGGGTAGAGAGAATCCACATTTGTAGAGTTGGTCGTCTACCAACGTATATCTGGCTGCCTGCTTCACTAGCTAACTAGCTTCCCTCGCATCTTCAGGGACCACCCCATCTTTTAAGTACTTTTGGATCGGAGTGTGCCAATCTTCATCATCTTTCTGCCCCCAACTCGAAGTCTGGTTTATGTTATAATCAGACGTCGAGGGGTTCTTTAGTTTGGTGATGATGACCTCCGTGACTTCAGCTTCGCCATTACTGGTAGCTAGTCGGGCTAGAGCGTCAGCTTGTGTGTTTTCCAACCTTGGGATCTGATTGATGTAAACCTGCATAAACATCGAGATCAGATGTGCAACTATCTTCTGGTACGCCATCATCTGTTGATCTTTTGCCTCGTACTCCCCCCAGACTTGGGATATTATTAGCTGGAAATCTCCGAATATCTGAAGATTGGTTGCCCCCACAGCTAATGATAACCTAAGTCCGGCTATCAATGCTTCGTACTCCGCCTCATTGTTGGTTGCTCTGAAGTCGAACCGGATCGCGGAGGTGAAGACTTGTCTATCTGGGCTGATCAGAACTACACCGGCTCCTGCTGTTGAACTAGTTGATGACCCATCAACGTAGAGGTGCCACAGAGCTATACACCCCCTCGATGGATCTTGCGGGAAAGTTAGCTCGACGATGAAATCGGCGAGCGCTTGTCCCTTAATCGTTGTTCGGGGTGTGTAGGTTATACCGTATTGGCTAACTTCTAGTGACCATTTCAACAAGCGTCCCGCAGTGTCTGGCCGTTGCAGTATTTGCCGTAGTGGGAATGTTGTCAACACCTCTACCGGATGGTCGAAGAAGTATGGCCGCAATTTTCTAACACTCATCACCAGTGCATAGGCTAGCTTCTCCATTGGGGTGTACCACAACTCAGCTTCATGTAAGACTTGGCTTACATAGTACACATGTAGGTACGTTTTGCCTTCTTCTCGAACCAGGATGGAACTAATGGCCACCTCCGACGCAGCTAGGTACAGGTACAGCTTCTCACCAGGTACTGACTTTGATAATATTTGAGTATTTGCCAGGTATGTTTTGATATCTTCAAAGGCCCTGTGATATTCACTTGTCCACCGGAAATCATCCTTGTGCCTTAGTCTGTTAGCCTTTATTGCTTCGAAGAAGGGATGACTTCGGTCTCCGGATCTAGAGATGAATCGGTTCAAAGCTGCCAAACATCCGGTCAGCCTTTGAACCTTCTGCACTGAATCTGGCGCACTTATTTCGATGATGCATTTGACCTGCGTCGGATTGACTTCTATTCCTCTTTGGCTCACCAAATGCCCCAGGAACTTCCCCGAATGTACACCGAAGCTGCTCTTCTTGGGATTTAACTTCATGTTGTAGTGGCGTAGAATGCCGAAGGTTTGCTTTAGGTGATCGAGGTGGTCTTCTTTTCGCAAACTCTTGACAACTATGTCGTCCACGTACACCTCCATGGTATGGCTGATGTATTGATCAAACATCTTGTTCACCAGCCTTTGGTAGGTAGCTCCGGCGTTAATAAGTCCGAACGGCATCCTCTCCCAGAAGTACATGTTCTTATTGGTGTAGAATGCCGTATGTTCCTGGTCATCTGGGTGCATTGCTATCTAGTGATAGCCTGCGAAGGCATCCATGAATGTCATCATCTCGTGGCCTGCAGTGCTATCTACAAGTTGATCAATGTGGGGTAGTGGGAAGTTATCCTTTGGACACACCTTATTTAGGTCCGTGAAGTCAATGCATAGTCTCCACGTTCCGTTAGGCTTCTTCTCCAAGACTGGGTTCGCAACCCACTATGGGCACAAGGCTTCCTTGATCAACTTGTTGTCTAACAATTTCTTAACCTCCATGGTTAAGGCTTCGTACTTGTCTGGTCCATACTTCTTTCACTTTTGGCGGACAGGTCTCCTCGTCGGTGGCATGCGTGCTTCAACGGGATTCCCATCATATCTTCGTGTGACCAGGAAAATACATCTAAGTTGGACATAAGAAATAGGTCCATCTTCGACCGGTACAGTTCTGGCAACTCGGAACCTATAAAAAGTTCCAAGTCCCTTTCCGGGTCTACTGGGATTGCTGTCAATTCCTCCATGGGAGTGACCTTCCTTTTTTGGTTCTTCCATCTGGGATCTTTCAAGAACTCCTCCAAGTTCTCCTTCATTGCTGGTTCGTGGCCAATTCGTGGTTCAAGGTCTTCACCACCTTCTCCAACTTGGGCAGGTTCATCAACTTTCCCTGCTTCTTGTGAGGTCGGATTGGATGGTCCTTCAACTTGGGATGGTTCTGCAACTTGGGGGACTTGATCAATCTCCATCGGCACTGGTTCTTGATCTTCCACAGGTTCTTCATTCTGAGTATCATCGACCACCTCCATGGATGCAGGTTGTAAATCTTACGCAGGTTCCTGCACTTGGCCAGCTTGAGCTTCCTCCACTCCTTCCATGGGTGCCGGTTGTGTATCTTGCACAGGTTCTGGTACTTGGTCAATTTCAATCATTGATTCCGGCAGGTCGCCTACCTCCATCAACTCGGTTTCTGTTGAGATGATGTCTAGGATGTTTGGTTCAGGTGCCGGAATCTGTATGTCTTCTTTAAGGATGTGAACATGAGTTACATATTTCTTTACTTGGCCATCTTTGATTTGGAGCAAGCATTCACGGCCTTTTTCTAGTCACCTTCAATGGTTCCGGCACCCTTTGGGGTTGAGAATTTAAGACAATAGTAGTAGGTCGAACACGCCGCTTTGAATTCATTGATAAAGGAGCGGCCAAGGAACCCGTTGTAGGTTGACTGCTGGTCGACAATAAGAAAATCTACTAACCTAGTCAGTCTTCTATCTGGGTCCTCGACCGATACAAGTTGGACGCTCAACCTAATCTGGCCTACGGGGATGGTTACAGCTTCTCCGAACCCCACTATCCTAGCATTACTAGGCTCTATATATGACTCAAAATCACCTAAGGCATCTAAGGTGGATTTGCAGAGTATGTTGGTGAATGCACCGGTGTCCACAAACAGCCTGTGAACTCGGACGTTCATAATTTTGGCGCTGATCACCAACGAGTCATTGTGGGGAGTCAGAATCCCTTCCAAGTCCACCGAGGAGAATGTCAGCTAGGCTGTGGGTTGAGCGGCGGGCCTGGAACTGGAGCTGCCTTCTTGAACCTAGTTTATGGCCCAAACTTCGGCCTTTCTTTATCTTTTGGAAATGGAGGATCTCCCATCCTGGAGACCTCCGGTAGCTCCGATCACTTCTTTGAGAACCAGGAGTTCTCGGGTTGGTTCTTGGTCTTGTCGAGGTTAGGGATGTGCCCTACGTCTGTGTTGAGGACCACATCGGTCCTCGTCCTCTTCTTCTTCATCCGACACCTCCCTCCTCTCAATCCTGGTTCTCTTGGCTGGTGCCTTTTTAACGAACTCGGCCAGCTTCCCATCCTCGTAGAACTTCTATAATTGCTTGAGGAGGTCTCGGCACTCGCTGGTGAAGTGGCCGATTGACTGGTGGTAGGCACATAATTTGTTGGGGTTCAGCTTTGTGCGGTCTTAACGAATTCTCCGAGGTTCGTTCAACATTGCCTTATCTTTGACCGCAGCAAAGACGTGGTCGACAGAGACAATAAGTACTTGGTTGAGTTTTTCCTTGAACTCATCTCCGTCACCAAATGCTTTCAAGTTCTGGGGAGCTTTGTAAGTGCCCCCGGACTTCTTCCCATGTGGCTTCTTCTAGTCGGAGGCACCGACCTCCTTCATCAAGGCCTCTTGCATTGTGTTTGGGCATGCAAGATGCATCTCTTTCCAGAGTTCGATGCCCTTCTTGAGTCCGGCCATTACTGCTACAATCTTGGTGTCCTCACTCACCGGCTCACCTTCCAACAGTATCTTATCGAACCTTTCCAAGTACTGCTGGTCAGTCTCGTTCTCGCCTTGATGGATGTTGGTGAGCCGGTGCTTTTGGGTCAAGTAAGACCCGAATCCTGAGAAGTGGGCCAAGAACTCCCGCGTGAGCTGGCCAAACGACTGCATTGACCCCGGGGTGAGTGATGAGAACCAGCGATGAGCTCGGTCCCCGAGGGTTAGCATGAAGTTCCGGCACTGAGTGGCATCTGTGGCACCCACCGAGATCATGTAGTCCGCATACTTGGCCAGGTGGACCTTCAGGTCAGATTCACCTTCATATGCGGACATCACCGGGAACTGGATCTTTTTCTGAACCAGTGCTTTTAGGATGACAGGTGCCAATGGAGATGCGGGGAGAGTGGTGGCGTCAGGTCCGCCGGCTTTGGCAGCTACTTGCATTTGTAGCTGTTCGATGGCCTTTTTAAGTGTGGCTAGCTCATCATCGTGAGCCACCTCCTGTGGAGGTTGTTCAAAGGTTGTGCACCTCGTGGACGCACGTCCTCGCAGTCCCTCGCTCTGGGGTGGCCCATCTGTGACGGGCTGGAACTGGCGTCCTCCGTTCGGGCCTAGTCTGTCGGCAGCTGGCCTCCTCAATCGATCATGAGCGGACCTACGAGGCTGTAGGTCCGACTCTCCCCTCCGAAATGAAGTAGGGGCCGCCACTTGTTCCTCCTCTTCACGTCTGGGCCCTAGTCTACCCTGGAGGATTTCTCTTCCTTGAGATCGGTGGGTGGCGGATGCCCCGGTGTAAGCTGAAGCTCGCCCGTCTCGCGAACCTGACATCTCCACCACCTTTGCTTTGCCAGTACGCTCCCTATGTTGGCGAACTTGGGCGGAGCTCGCCTCCTGTTCATCAGGGAGGTCGCTGTATTGCCCCCTGGTTTGGGTGCCTTGAGTTGGCCTCGTTTGCTCCCTGGCCTCATTGGCAGGAGCTCGCCTAGATGTATGGGCAAGATCGCCCTGTTGCCTCTGCAGCAGTCTCTGAAGAGCAGCGATGGTTTGCTGAAGCTCGTTAGGATCGTTGGCGAGGTTCCTGAGGGTCGGGTTCAATTCGTCTTGGGCTACAGCCACGATAGCTCGCTGGGGAGCTCGCGGTGCCTAGTTCTTCTGGGGAGCTCGGTGCGAGGTCTCCCCATCACGTCCCTTCCACCTTCTCGTGGTTGCAGATGTTTGTTCTTTATACATTGTTCGGTCTTAAGGCGTAGGTCATCAAGGTCGTCTTTTCCCAGCAAAGGTAACTTTTGTCCAGGTTTTGTCTAACCTTGCATGCACATGAATTATCCAAAGTTTGGTTTATTTGTCTACACGCATGCATTTAAAAGGCTTTTCGTTACGTTTTTGGTTTAAAATTCTGGGATTTTGTCCGTAAACTAGAAATTAAGGTATTTCTTCAAGTGTTCTTGTCAAAGCTTAAGAACACCTTCAAATCTTCAAAGGATTCTCACACTTTTGCTCTCAGTTTTGCAGAATCGGAGGTTCAAGCTCTCCTTCTAGTGACAAATTGTTGATAGATTTAGCTAATTCGATGATTAATGGTTGTTTATCTTAGGAATCTATCAAACAATAATCAAGATTATAATTGTGTTCTTGAATATGAAAAGTAGAGAAAAAGAGTTGAGAGCTAGTGAGAGAAAGTGTATGTTGTATTATGAAAGGTTAGAGAGAGAAACGTACATGTGTGAGACATATTTATAGGTTTGCATGTGTGAGGTGACACCTTATAAGCCTACTTGGCCTGAGGTGTTGACAAGTGTCCTTGACACTTGTCTTTATTCACTACAATGCTTTTCTTTACAAAGCTTCTTTCTACTACATGTCTACTTGCTCCTTATATACACGTTATCTATGTCTCTAGTCTAGGCGAGCTTCTAGGTGAGCTTCAAGGCCTTGTGTATGATCGAAGCAGTGTAGAGATGGACTCTGGCTTGGTCTCCTCAAGTATGGGCGAGCTATACTTCAAATGAGGAACCTCGCCCACGAGCTTCTCTCTCTCGTGTCTGGTTGGTCATCTGACCTGGCTATAGGGAACCCGGGAGAGCTTCTTTCTCTTCCTGGCGACCTTCTCCAACGTTGACTTTAGTCAATGTTGACGAAGTCGCTCCCTAACAAGTTGGCGACCTTCTTAGCCTTAACTCATTAATCTCTTGATTATCCTTGGGTAGCTCGCTTATCAACAGGAGGTAAGGGGCATCGTACACAGTTTAACCTCATACGGGCCATGAGGTCTATTCTTTAACTGGTACAGACAAAGTAGTAATTTTGATATTTAACCACTTAAATGACATTAGTGGGGAAAGTTAACATTTTAATCACGTATAATCACCTTTGGTGGTTGTCGTGCACAATATCCTCATGCGGACCAGGAGCAACATGCATTTTAGGCTCGTGCATCATGAAGCTTTGGATTTTAAAATTTAAGATAGTTTATGCTCATATCAAGGAGCATTGATTTGAATGACTCGATTTGAGAGCCTTAGGCATTTTTAATCGTCTGTCAAGAGGATTTAATTTGAGTAGCTTTATTTGAGAATGTCAGAAGTTTAGTCTCATATCAAGGAGATTTGGACTTGAGGTACTCTAGTTTAGAGTTTTAGACAGTTTAATCTCCTATCAAGGAGATTTGGACTTTGAAGGACTCTAGTTTAGAGTTTTAGACAGTTTAATCTCGTATCAAGGAGATTTGATTTGATGGACTTTAGATTTTTTTTGGAGATTTTATTGAATGACTCGATTTTAGAGTCTCAGACAGTTTAGTCTCTTATCAAGGAGATTTAGACTTGAGGTACTCTAGTTTTAAGTTTTAGACAGTTTAATCACGTATCAAGGAGATTTGGACTTGAAGGACTCTAGTTTAGAGTTTTAGACAGTTTAATCTCGTATCAAGGAGATTTGATTTGATGGACTTTAGACTTTTTTTTTAGCTTTTATTTGAACGACTCGATATGAGAGTCTCAAACAGTTTAGTCTCTTATCAAGGAGATTTGGACTTGAGGACTTTAGCATTTTTTTTTGAAGAGCTTTCATTTGACCGACTCAATTTGAGAGTTTCAGACAGTTTAGTCTCTTATCAAGGAGATTTGGACTTGTGGGACTTTAGATTTTTTCTTTTGAGGAGCTTTTATTTGACCGACTCGATTTGAGAGTTTCAGACAATTTAGTCTCTAATCAAGGAGGTTTAATTTGATGGGCTTTAGATGGTCTCTTCTAACATTTTATCTCCTTGTTGGACCAATTGCATTACTTTTTCTTTGAAGATAAAACAATCTTCAATTGAGTGACCCAAACTGATGGTACTTGCAATATTTTGGATTGTCAATGCATCCAACTTCTTCCAGTCATTTCATCTTAGGTAGCTCAATTAATTTTTCATCGAGCAACTCATCAAATATATTAGAGACATCAGAGTTTAAGATTGGATATTGCTTTTGTCGCATATCATTCAAAGTTAAACCTTTTTGCTCCTATCGTGAGCCATGTCCGTTATGTATTCCTTATTTGAAGGTTTAACATATCCTTTATCAAGATGTTCTCGAATTAGTGGTTCATCAGACCCATTAATGGTTATACTTAGCTCTATATCGTGAGCTCTCATAGCTAATTCTTTAGAAGTTCTCGATTGTATCCCTTGAAGAATGTATCATAGACCCCATTGCATCCATTGGATGCATATTTCAATAGCTGACTTTTCCGATAGCCTATCCATGCAGTTTAGGCTCAAAATTCTCCATCTATTAATGTAGTCAATCACCGGCTCATCTTTTGGTTGACGGGTATTGGTTAGCTCAATCATGCTAACAGTTCTCCTTGTGTTGTAAAACCAGTTTAGGAACTCATATTTCAACTGATCCCAACTATCGATGGAGTTAGCCTCCAAGTCGATATACCATTCCAAGGCATTTCCCTTTAATGAACAGATAAATTGTTTTGCCAGATGGTCTCCATATGTTTCGGCATTGTTGCACGTTTCAACAAAATGAGCCATATGTTGTTTTGGGTTCCCTTTTCCATCTAAGTGTTGAAACTTTGGGGGCTGATAACCTGGGGGCATTGCTAAGTCGTCAATCCTTTTGGTATATGGCTTGGCATATGTGAAGGATGATTTGGGACTTTCGTCGACTTTACCTTTCTCAGTTTCCAATATGAGATCCTTGAGTTGATCGATATTGACTCCATTCTCAAGAGATATCAGGAACTCTTTAGCAGTCATATCGTTCCCTTCCACTTGATGTTTGGTTGAGATCTCTTCCTCAATGATCACTATGCCAGAAACAGGCTAAGACAATAGTTTTTACCCGTTGTCGTAGGGTGTTTTTCCCGTTGTTGATCGACTTGTTGTCGTAGCTCTAGACATTTGACAACGGGGAAAAACCGTTGTCATAACAATTTAAGACAACAGTGATTAACCGTTGTCTTACCTATTAATAACCGTTGTTGAAGTTCAAAGAAAATGGTTTAGGTCCGTTGTTATAGAATGAAGAGCCGTTGTTATAACTACTTTAGACAATGGTTTGGAACCATTGTTATAAGTTATGAAACCCGTTGTTGAAGTTCAAAGAAAATGGTTTAGGTCTGTTGTTATAGAATGAAGAGCCGTTGTTATAACTACTTTAGACAACGGTTTGGAACCATTGTTATAAGTTATGAAACCCGTTGTTGAAATTCAAAGAAAATGGTTTAGGTCCGTTGTTGTAGAATGAAGAGCCGTTGTTATAACTACTTTAGACAACGATGTTCAACCGTTGTTATAAGTATTAATAACCGTTGTTGAAGTTCAAAGAAAATGGTTTAGGTCCATTGTAGAATGAAAAACCATTGTTATAACTCCTTTAGACAACGGTGTTTAACCGTTGTTATAAGTTATAAAACCCGTTGTTGAAGTTCAAAGAAAATAGTTTAGGTCAGTTGTTTTAGAATGAAGAGCCGTTGTTATAACTCCTTTAGACAACGGGTTTTAACCGTTGTTATAAGTTTTAAAAACTGTCGTTAAAAACTAGTTAAGACAACGGTTCTAGACCGTTGTAATAAACTTAGAGAACCATTGTATTAATAACTTAAGACCACGGATTTTCACCGTTGTCTTATACTTATATCCCCGTTGCCTTATAATTATGTCCCTGTTGTCTTTACTCTACATCCACGGTTTGTACCCGTTGTCAAAACTATTTTTAAGCTGTTGTCTTTTTTTGCTATATTAATATATATTTTTCCTTAATTAATGCATTCAAACTAACAATAATGCAATTTCATAAAACCATACAAAACGCCAAAATCATAGATATCCTTACAAATTAGTTCATACGTTAATTGTTTGAAATAACTCACAAAACTATAATGTAATTCCTAGATATGTTCCAATTCAATAATAATAAGCAACAATCTTCAGCTTCCCATTTTTTTCCCACTCCTAGTACTGCTGATCAATCCAAGTAATTTGTAATGCATTCAGCCCACTCCTCCCGCACATCATCGATTTCTTTTTCAGAATAGTCCTTGTTTGAGAACTGTGAAAGTACAAACAATGAATTAAAATAAGAGAAGTCACTTGACAAATTTAATTACTATAAGCTCACAATTAACAGAATATTATACTTTCTTCATACTTTCAATTTTACCCTTGTTCAATTCAAAGACACCATCTAAGACACAATATGGGATGCTTACCACTGATTCCATCGAATCCGTTTCCACAACTCCATCAAACTCGATTATATATTTCATGTAGAGCAGTAACAAATAACCACATTGCACTCCATCAGGTTGTTTGGGTGCCTAGGTTAGCAAAAAAATCATTTAACCACTAATTCATATTTTTGTGAGAATACAAAATAGATTTAAAATAAAGTTGTACCTTGACTTTATTCCATGCATTATTTTTCTTCAGCCTCTTACTCGTGACATTCGCATTAAAGATTGCTAAGGCCCTACAATTATAAATTAACAAAAAAAATAACAAAATTACCATTTAACATAAAATTCACAACTAGCTCATTGAATATGGAAAATAATATACTTACATGTCCACAATCTTTTTCCATTCAGGATCAACCTTGTTATAAAGAGGATCAATGAAACAAACTTCTCCTTTGTGTGGGGCAATAATCGTAAGAATCCAATGACCACTACGTAAAAAAACATAATAATGTGTAATTATATGAATGACATTATGAAATTATCATATTATTCTTGTTGCTGATATGGATGTGAAAGTAAAAGGACAACTATCCTATTGATATGGTCATAAGGTCCTGGGCAGTAACAACATAAACTGGGGGGAATGTATAATCACAGCAGTAACATATACTGGGGCCAGTAACAACATAAACTGGGGGGAATGTATAATCACAGCAGTAACATATACTGGGGGGCAGTAACAACATAAACTGGGGGCAGTAACAACATAAATTGGGGGGCAGTAACATATACAACACTAACAATGTATAATCACAGCAGTAACAAACATAAACTGGGGGGAGCACATAAGGTCATGGGCAGGACAACATCAAACAACAACCATTTGGTACAGAATGGTCATCATGGATGATATCATATTAAAAATATTTTGTATATCATATACTTACCCAGTAAGATTGCTTGGCACAAGAACCAGTTGATTGTTGGTAGTACCGGTCAACACTTTTGCAAGATCCTTTGATCTATTTTCATTGTATGCTTCTACAATTTTTTTATCCTTGCTTTGTGATGCAGATGATTTCCATGGATTCATAAATACGAAAATATCCTTCTTATTTAGGGTGATCAAATGATTGTACAGATGCCTACAATAATAAAAAAAATATCAATGGAACATAGAAAAATATGTCCCCATGATAAATTTAAAAGTTATTCAAATTATAATTACCAGATATAAACACCAACACAAGTGGCTGAAATGGGCTCCAATCGAGCAAATGGATCAACGTCTTCAAAGTGAACAAACAATTAGAATTCCATGCCAAAGACTTCAGCATCCAATGGAATTTCTATGGTTCCTTTGGCACGTTTGGAAAAACAGTACACCAACCATGCAATACCCATGTGTGGTAATTTTTATCCATACCATCACGAATCAAATGTGCCCTTATGTGGTCAACTGATTTCTTCCTTAGATTTCCACATTTCACGCAAGGACAGGGCATTAAATCTGGATTAGCAGTATTTCGTTTCGCAAATTCTAGGAATGACTCTACTCCAAACTCATACTCCTGAGATAACCTATCCTTCGATGTCCATTCCTTATCCATTTTTTAAATGACCCTAAACTAAAAATTAATATGTTATACTAATATAGGTACGAATGTAGTTTTATATTTAGTATATTATTTACAAGTAGGCAAAAAAATAGGCAAAAAAAAAATTATGTCTAATGAAGAGTCTTGCTCAATCTCTCTTTGAATAGAATATATGCATGACTTCGATTCTATTACATATTACAACTAGAAAATTTTATGCTTAATTTTTTTGCTACAAAAATATTGCAGCAAATTTGTTATTTAGATCTCAATAACAGATTACAGCACACAAAGATGTATGCTCCAGTCTCTGGTTCAGCAATAAATTAACTCCTAATTGCTCTCAATTGCACAACCCCAGATTTCCTACAACTAACTTCTAAACCTTACTGCTCTATCCAGAATTCAACATCCAGGAAGTAACTTTTCAAGGAGTTGAAATAGAGAAGCCGAATTTAAAGAGCCATATATCAAGAAACTCTCAGGATCACAAAAGTAATAACTACAGCTCAAAGCACCAAAAATAAATAGGCACACAACCTGAAAGCATAGACTAAATTGCTGAGACATTATTGACTAAATAAATTACCAAACACAATTTGTACAGAACAGAGAATGTGTAAGGGAACACATGATGCATTTCTATTAAAGTTTGAACAAGCAAGCAAACTACTTATAATAAAAGTAGCCAAGTCAAACAGTGATTCACCTAACTGATAATCAGTATGTTCAGATTTATGTCCAGAATACAACAAATTTTCTCAAAATTGTGCTTGTAAAGCAATCATGGATTCTTATGATAGGGACATGTTAATCTAAAAGAGCATTCCAAAGGAACCTTCTAAAAAAATCAATACATACAATACAAATCAAATGTGACTCAATATGGACCAAGTATTCAAATGAAAACTACTACTACTTACTTTTTCTAGTCAATATCAGGTATGTCGCTTCTTTCAGCCTTCTCCACAATTACCTGTATTGCATGACGAATAATTACCACCACAATTGGTAAAAGGATCAAAATTTGAAGCTTTAGAGAAAGAGATGAAGCACATAAAATATGGCTTTTTTGCTACCAGAATTCTGTCAAGGTAATTCTCCCTAATACGAGCAGCTTCAGCCTGTTGCCTCTCTACAAAAAGTTAAGAAATAACTATTAGATCGGTTGCGCTGAGTAGAACTGATGTACTATCCTCGCAAACCAAGACAGGTCTTTTCTAGCGTGCTTATGTCCTCACTCGCACGCACCCTGAGAACTTCCCAGGGGGTCACCCATCATGAAATTGCTCCAAGCCAAGCACACTTAACTTTAGAGTTCTTTCACAATGGGCACCAGAAAAGAAGATGCACCTTGTTGGTATGAGTAGTACAATCAATTCCTTTAAACCCAATATCTAGCTTCAGCGCCACGGACGGCACACAACTATGCCTTTAATCGAGCGAATGAGTGGACTTGAGCGCAGCATACCTCCAAGGCAGGGACTGCTAGGATTTCTCCCAACAATCCCCCCATAGCAGTAGCCTGACTTGAAGCCAAACATACCACTATTTGCGCCCTGGGGACTCGAACCCGTGACCTGTGCTCTGATACCAATTGTTAGATCGGTTGCGCTGAGTAGAACTGATGTACTATCCTCGCAAACCAACACAGACCTTTTCTAGCGTGCTTATGTCCTCACTCGCACGCACCCTGAGAACTTCCCAGGGGGTCACCCATCATGAAATTGCTCCAAGCCAAGCACGCTTAACTTTAGAGTTCTTTCACAATGGGCACCAGAAAAGAAGATGCACCTTGTTGGTATGAGTAGTACAATCAATTCCTTTAAACCCAATATCTAGCTTCAGCGCCACGGGCGGCACGAAACTATGCCTTTAATCGAGCGAACGAGTGGACTTGAGCGCAGCTCGCCTCCAAGGCACGGACTGCTAGGATTTCTCCCAACAATAACATTAAGATATCTCCAATCAAACCGTGAAGCAAGAGAGTTTGCATAAGATGAACATGCGAATCACTAAAAAGGGGAAAGAAAACAGCAATATCAGGTAACCAAAAACATGACAAATCCGTCCTCAGCCCATCCATCCATCAATCCATCCATAAAATATAGAATGTAAGAAAATCCATATATCTAAGATTACAGTTGGAGGCCATTATTACAAGCAGAATTTGTGGTAAGTGAGCACAAGTAGACAAGTTGTCTTTACTAGAGTTACCAAAAACATGCAGCACATAAGTTACTAGTCAACTATAAATTATTTGGACAAATAGAATGTAATCCAGACTTCAAATTTACAACAAAATTCCAAGAATATTTCACTTTCGATGTTGATAAGTTCTGAGTTGCCTTTGGCTGTACCCATAAATAATTTATTGAGAAATAATAGTTTGGCCCATGGTGTTTATAATGGGGAGGCAACCACCCCATAACTGATTGTCACTTAACTAAATAAATAAAATTGCATCACTACTTTACGTTCCATTTTCTTTGTAAATTGTTATATATATATATATATATATATATATATGTGTGTGTGTGTGTGTGTGTGTGTAATCATACAGAACTAAGTACAGGTTCAGTTTCGATTTTTGTTCCAAATCCTGGTCTTGTATGAATTGAGGAGCAGTCAGTTTACAACTCTTCTAATTTTTTGTTCTCTTCAAATAACACTACAAAATTTTTGTGTGAGATAGGCATGGGAGGCACGCAAAAAGTCTCCTGATGCAGTAAGTACCCATCTGATGTGGCTCACTTGGGCTAAAAAAGTAAAGTTGCACTGAACACACAACACATAAACAAAAGTATCACCACTTTCTAAAGTTTGTAGATAAAATTAAAAATCAGACACAGAACAAAAAGACAGAGAATTCTTCAGCTTAATTGCTCATTTGCTTGAAAGTCCTAAATCGTGCTAGAACATACAAATGTATATTCCCTAATCCTATCAATCTATATCTTCAAAATAAGAACTAAAAACTACAAACATAACCTCATTACCAAATTAAAATCATATGCATTTTAAGAACAAAACATCAGCTTCTAATAAAAACTGCAATCGAGGATGCGATAACAGGAGGTAGGGCACAGTAATTGCAACAGGGGAGCTAGCGCACACTAATTGAAACAGTGGAGATAGGGCACACTAATTGAAACATGAGATAGGGCACACTAATTGAAACATGAGCTAGGGCACTCGAATCATGGGAGTGGTCGACGGTAGTGGTGGAGACGTACCTGAAAACTTGACGGTAGGTTATGTGTGTCGACCGATGGTGAAACTTGACTGTGGGTGATGTGTGTTGACCGATGTTGGTGATTTCTGGTACGTGATGAATGATTTCCGGTGTTGAACGAGAGAGGAGACTTCTTTGAGTGAGTAGGCTTCGAGGGTTGAAGGGTTCAGAGGGGTGAATTTGACGGTGGTCGACGGTAGAGGTGGGTGATGTGAGGTGGTGTCTCCCGGTGATGAACGGTGGGAGAGTGAGAAGGGTTTTCAGCGAGGGGGGAAGGGTTTTCATCTTTTCAGCGTTTTCAGAGGGTGAGGAGAGTGAGGAGGGTTTTCGCGTTTTCAGAGGTTGAGAAAGAGATGAAAATTTTTATAAGTATCCCTTATATACCCCTTTACTTTTTAAATAAATATTTAAAAAAAAAACTTATGACAAAGGGAAAAGACAACGGGGATTAAAACCCGTTGTCTTTCGGCGCATTCTAGAACTTATATCAACGGGAAAAGACAACGGGGATTAAAACCCGTTGTCTTTCGGTGCATTTTCAGAATTTTTATCAACGGGAATACTTAAGACAACGGTCTTTATGTTTAAAACAACGGTTTAACTTCAAACCCGTTGTCTTTTCCCCGTTGTTGTAAGTCATTTTTTGCATAGTGGATTTTGCCTTTATCACGACTTACATAGTCGTTATCCACCCTATTCATCAAGTTAGAAATTCGGGTGTCCTGCTCTTGGAGCTGCCGTGAAATTCCTTCAATGGATTTCATTAGGCATGCAAGTTGTTCCTCAACAGTTATGGCGTTTGTTATCATGGCCGGAGCTAGATTCGCAATTGAAGAGTCAGATGACGAACGGGGAGTAGAGCATGCAGAGTTATCCCCTTTGCTTTCATCCATGTAGGATAACTTTCTCGCAGTTGTATCTGCTGATGGGTTTGCTTCTGAAGAAGCGTGTGTCAACGCCTTTTTCGACATATTTCTCGTAATAGCATTGACATTAGATATTTTTGGAGAACCAACTTTAAGAGTCGATTCATTTTTTTACTTTTTAGAGAAGAGATGAGAGTAAAGATAGTCCCACCTGGCGTGCCAAAATTTGTAAAATAGATTTTTCACAAAATTAAAATTTATTATTAATAACACAAAAAGGAATTAGAATTTGATTTATTTCGGATCTTCCAAAATTTTGAAATTCTACAATCTCTAATTTCCTCATGTGATTCTTCTCTTGAGTCTTAACTTTGGGACTTCGTGAATTTTCCTAAGCTTGTGCTACTTTGCTCTTGAAAGATCTTAAATTTTTGGACTTATAACATTAATCTGAGGGCGTCAAGCCTTGTTTCGGATCAAACGTTATTTTTAGGGACTTTCGGGACTTTGATCTTGAAAGATCTTTGATTTTTGAACTTATCGGATTTTGCTCTCAAAATTGCTTTCTCTCTGATTTTTTTTGTGTGTATAAGTGTGTCAAATGACTAGAATTACTCCCCTACTTATAGATGTGGAATTTTATATTCTTGGGACAGATTTGATTTGGGAATATTCTCAGAATATGCCAGATTTGATAAATCTCAAGGATATCTTGAATTAATTGTTGGACTTCTACGATTTGATTTATTATACTGGACTTAATTTAATTTGTTGGGCTTTTAATGGGCAATTTAATTTATTAGTCATTTTGAGACCCAATTTAATTTATTTGACTTTTAGGAATTCTATTTGATTTATCGGACTTTAGAGGTCCAATTTGATTTATCGGACTTTAGAGACCTATTTTGATTTATTGGGCTTTAGATGCCCAATTTGATTTATTGAGCTTTAGAGGCCCAATTTGATTTATTGGACTTTAGATGTCCGATTTGATTTATTTAGTTTTAGAAGCCCAATTTGATTTATTGGACTTTGGACATCCGATTTGATTTATTATTTAGGATTTATATTTATCCAAATTCACAATAATAAATTTAATTTAACACGTAATTTCTACATGTTGTTATTTTTTTATTTTGACAATTTAATTGCTTACACAACTTATATTAGGACGAATGGAGTATAATTTGACAATGCAACTTAGACTGATATATTCACGTGTGTAATATATATATATATATATATATATAAATTATAACTTCGGACATCAACCTGGAAAAGTGGTCGAGCCGCCGACAAACCAATCCCTATGCATATTGCACACGTGCAGTCCTTTTCATAATTATCAGATTTAGGGCCCGTTTCGTTGGGTGTAGAAAATTAGTATGTAATGATGAGATTTCAAATATTAAGTGTGAGATTTGTATTAAATCTTAGTGTTTGGTAGTTAATATTTAAATGTATATTATTTTTATATCTTTGATTGGTAATGTGTAGTTGATATACATTAATATTTATTTTTAATGGTTGAATTTTTATTCTTGTATTTGGTAGATAAGACTTTTCCACACACAATATAAAAAAAACATGGTTATTTTAACACTTTTTAAATACAATATCAAAAAATGTTTTTTCGTTTCAACACACTCATTAGCTAGGGTTACCAATACAAGAGTCTTTCCACATTTGTTTCTCATTTTCTTGCTTGTTACGCCGCCGTGGGAGAAGTTTCTTGGACGATGATCGACGACCCGACGCCGACTGCGACCAGCCGGTGACGACGACGAATTTCAAGGTACGAAGCTATGTATGTATACCCTCCTTTTATTTCAATCAGTTATTTCTACGGTGGCTTTTTTGCTACCGGACATTTATCAGCGCATCAATTTGTGTATGTAGATGTGTGTTTATGTAAGATTTATGTATATATATGTGTGTTGATTTATGTCGATTTATGGCTTCACCACTCTATACATGTATATGATGGTCTATGTATGTATATAGATGTGTGTTTGTAGTCGATGTTGTGTATTTGTATGTATTAGATGTATTTTTCCACTTGATATTTTTTAGGCAGAATTCATATGCAGAGTTTCGTGATCTCTGCAGTTCTGTGTATGATGGTCTGTGTGTATAGATGAAAATTGAGGGTATATGTTGCATTTTGAATTTCTGATGCATTTGTAATTGAGGGCACATTTGAATGCACATTTGTATGATGGTCTGTGTATATAGATTTATATTGAATGATGGAATAACTACACAACGCCTATTTATGGCTTCATCAGGTATGAGATGCATGTTTATGCAGCTCTGTTGGCTATCTATTTATGTATGCAACAATTTGAAGAGGATTTATGTATATTTGTTGATACATGAGTGTGTGTTGTTATTGATCCATTTAGATATATGTGACTAGGGTAAGGTCTATTTATGTATATACCTATTTCAAGAGGGTTTATGTATATTTATTGATACTTCAGTGTGTTTTTGTTTATTCATGTACACATCAGTGTGTGTAAATTTTTTTGTGAAAAAGAATAAAATTTATTTATAAATATATGCCAAACTATTTGCTAATGATTGAGTACAATACTGTGATGGGTTTCATTTTGTGGACATGGAAGGTATAGAGAGCAGCATGGCCACTAGTGCCAAACAGAAGTTGAAGAAAGGAAAAACCAACAAGACAGATAGGAGTAGAAGACCTTGGACCGATGTGGAGGAAGCCGCACTGCTTGATTGGATGAAAGAGCTGGTAAAAAATGGATGGAAAACAGAAAATGAATTTAGGCCTGGTTTCACGCAGAAACTTGAAGAGTTGCTGATGGTTGACTTACCCGAAACTAATATTCGTGAATCTCCTCACATTAAGTTGAAGATTACGCTTTGGAAAAGGGCGCTTGGATCTCTGCAAACAATGATCTCTGCAATCCGTAAGTCCTGATGAGTGAGTCTCATAGAACTCTACAATCTGCTGCAGAGCCTTCCCATCCAGGAAGCACATAAATAAATCCCATATCTCTATCACAAACACCCAAAATATTAGTGGAGATGCGACCCTTCCGTGTTCTATACCGAGCTCTATCAGCAGATGGTACAGTCAAATCAATGTACGTACCATCTAAGGCACCTAAACATCCCAGTTAGAAACATTATGTAAACAAGTGAATGTTAGTTCCAGTAGTACATAGTGAAGATGAGGAAAAAATTTATTTACCTTGAACTATTTCCATCTTGGATTAGTTGAGTCATTCGGAACAGGTTTGGGTCTAACCAGGAACATGTAGTGAAGTTTTAATATCGCTTTCAACACCATGTGAACGTAAATAGTGACAGTATGACCATATCTAATGAATTCAAACTTGACAACATAATTTTTTGTGTGATGAGCCAAAACCGATATTTTTTATCAGTTGGCCCACCTAATTCCCTCATCAGGTAACATAACCGTGCAAATGCATTTCGATCCATCCTTAGATTTTCAATACAAGCGGAATCACTAAGCAAGTACAACCTACTCTGACAACTTAATTGTTCGGGCATTTTTTCAATCATGCTATACCGCTTTGCTCCAATTCTTTGCGTAACCGATCGATTATCATTGGAAAGTGCATGTGCGATAATGAATAAAACAATCAGTTGATTGTGTAGTATCTGCTCTAGCATTAAGTATATCATACATAATTTTTGCATATAAGACACCATGGTAGAGAGTATGATCAACCACGTGCAAGATTCCTAAAAAAATGAATGCCAAAAAATTGACAAAATAGTTAAGATAAGTATGAAGACAGGCTGTAAATTAACTATGTATAATTATATCTAGGACAAACTAAGCTACATTTCACCAATATAGTATTTGTAAAAGGCAAAATGGGTAAATGGAACGATGTTGATGAACATGCCATAGATATGCATACTGGAAGTGTATACACATTAAAAAGGAGCATATTTGGTCCCCATGTAATTTGAACATAACATAGATATGTCTACATAATTGTATACACTTTTTGTTGCATAAAATTTGTGCAGGTTGTTGTATAGATATGCCTGCATCCATGGTATAAACATTAGAAAACTCAAACTCATTCGTGGGCACAATGAAACTACAAGGAAAGTGTGTATCACAGACAACCAAATTCTATATTTCTAATTCAAACAATTGTATACTTTCCTTGTGTACAGAACATACAATGACAAAATCAACTAATCTTCAAAAAAACAATATTCTATGTCTCAATGGATTCAGGATGTTTACTTTTCATCTTCCTTGGTTGAACTATGCATGCCTATTTAGAAACCTGTTATTATCACTACAATACATTATGAACCTGTTATTATCACTATGGAGTAAATAATGAGGAACCTGATTTTTGATAACTTCAAAGACAGTATCACACACTACCATACAGTGTAAGAAGAGCATTATAAAAACCACAAAATTAGCATACATGTTCATTAGATGATACACAATTAATGACTTATGTTCATTAAGGTTCATCCATTAGGGCAAACACAACTAAAATTAATTGGGCTTTCGAAAAAAAATTGACCAATAAAATATTTGAGTAGTGAATTCAATAATCAGGTTAAGGAGAACACGTCGACTTCAACGAAATCTCCAAATCAAGAAAAATCTTCGAACAGGGTTTCGGAATCTTTCGTTGAAGCTCGATTCACAAACCTTGTCACTAACGAAAAGAAGGAAAATTGGTTGTTCATCGATTAGGGCACAAATCCAAAAAAAGGGAAAAATCGAGAAATGAAAAAGAAATTCAATTACCTTGTCCTCAGAAGAACATCTTGATATCAAAGACCTTCGATTCACAAAAATTTTCGAATAATGGTTGAAGGTCTGGTCGTCAGCTCGAAATTTTCGAACAATGGCTAAAGGGGTCCTCTTCGTCACTGTGCTCGTCTTCTCATTTGAACGAGGTTTTGTGGATCGTACCTTGCTCTTCGATTTCAATTTGACGACTTTGTAATCTCCTCCATCAACCTTGTCTCGAGCACTGTTAGGAAAATATATGAAGTAACACCTCCAACCCATTATTCAAAATACGAACTGAACATTGAAAATAGGTATTAAAGTTGGTACTTCAAGTTTCGACCCGGGAACAGTACCGGGTCGGAGATTTGTAATTCAGCGTACCAAACAACTTACAAACTTATGTAAAAGGCCCTTATCTCACCCTAATACAACGTACCAAACGGGCCCTTATTACATTTGATTTTATTTTATTTTAAATGCAAAAATTAATACTTCAAATGCAAAAATTAATACTTCATTCGTTCCGAAACTACTTTCACACTTTTCTTATTTGAATTATTTGGATGTTTCAACTTCTCTTTCACAAACCTAAATAGGTAATTTTTTACACTCACATAATTTAATAAAATATACTTTTTCTTATTTCACACACCTAACGTTCAATAATTTCTTGAGTTCCATCTCCTCGATTTATAAACATTTTTTTTTAATTCCAATGTATTATTAGTATTATATTTACTATTAATACGCAAAACTGTTTAAAATATTAATTTTTACGACTTCTTCATTATTTTCAATTCCATTATCTAGTTGTTTTCATACATTTTATTTCTTAGTCATATATTTATAAGTTTCTATAGTATTTAAATTCTAAAAATATAAATATTTTGGCCAAATTACTAATTTATTTTCATACATTTCATTTCATAGCTAATTTAATTTTATGTGATAGACAAGAAACTGTGATATATTTATAAGTTTATATAATATTTAAATTCTAAAAATATAAAAAAAATTATAAAAATATCATCTCACACAAATAACAATTAATGTATATTTCACGAACCATGAACCAATCTAGGTTCATCAATTTATATATGAGTAAATTTTATATGAAAGTTGTTTATAATAAGTTTATTATAAAATTGTTTTAAAATATCAAATATTTGATCAAATGTATCAAAATATTTATTATGAGTATAACGTTAGTGTCAAAAAATCTATAACAATATTACATCGTATTATTCATTCAACACAAAAACTTATATGAAACGTTTCACGGTGTGAAACGGTACCATATTGTTAAATGGTTCAAATATTAACCGGGCGGATTGGGTCGGGTTAATTAGAAGTGGGTCGGCCATCAAAACGGGTCATTTAATAAATGTGTGTATTTGAATATTGTTTTCACACTTTTCATTCTCAATTTCTTGACTTTCTTCTCGCTCCTCTCGTTCCCGCCTCTTCTTTCTCGATCGCCGGCGGTTATCGACGGTTTTTTTCATTTCCGTCCTTATAATTGTAGTTTGAGGTATTTTTTTCTTACTTTTTCAGCTTCGTTTTAAGTTTTTTCCTATTTTCTCAGGCGATATTGTTGGTAAGTGAATCCTAGGGCTCTGCGTTGTTTATTCTTCATGTTTTTCTATTTTTTGTTGTTATACAATCATACAATAAATAATTTTAGTGTTACACAATTTATTATATCTTGTAACATGAACTTAAGGGAAAAGTAACATAAATTTTCAGTAACACAATTCATGTTATTTTGTAACACTAACTCAAGACAAAAGTATGTAACATAGTTTGTTTTGTACAGAATTCAACATTTTAATGTATTATGGAAATGAACTATCGATAATGAGTTTCTGATTTTATATCAAATGAGCATTTAGTTAAAGTAACACTATTTATATTATATAGTAACACACATACATTCATTTTGTAACATATTTTCCACCACTAACCTATTTGGTGTTTAAACTGTAATATATTTATCCATCAGTGGAAGTAACATAATGTTTGTTATATTGTAACATACATATGTTCATTTAGTAACATAATATTTTTTAAAAATTATAATTTTATAATAAGTGTATATAAATTAATAGTAACATACATATTTTCATTTAGTAACACTATATCTGTGAAAATTAACAGAATCTCAATATGTAACACCATATATTATATTTTGTAACATATACTTCTTCATTGAGTAACATAATTTTTTGTAAGGTTTTTTTCAATGTGTTGTTCTTTTAATTATGCATATATATTAAATTATGTAGCATATTTTTAACTATTTTTAAAAAGTAACAACATTTGTTTTATATAGTAACATACATATGAAAATAAAGTAACATATATATGTTCATTTAGTAACATAGTGTGAATAGTAACATATATATGTTCATTTAGTAACATATATTTGTACATTTAGTAACACATATTTTTTTAAAGTTTTTCCAATGTGTTATACATTCATGTTACCTGTTGTAGAACCCGTAGAATTTGCTGTTAATATTATTTGGCAATCTGGGAAATAATCGTACATAATATGTGTGTTCTTCGTCTTGTTTCCCTTGATTTTACTTTGATTTGCTGTTCTTGACTTCCTTTAAATGATTTTCTTGCTTTGTTGATCGGAATTTTTCATTTGTTGTCGTTGTTTGTCGCCGTTGTAGCACTCTATGATGTGATTTTGTTTTGGCTTCGATTTCTTGCTGTTTAAGTTAATTTTTGGCGTGGATTTTGTGTTTGTGGAGCTGTGGGCAGAAATCCGCGGATTCCTTGGTTGACCCGGTCTTTGACCCGCGGGTTGTCTTGGGATCCGCATTTTTTTTTAAATTTTACCAGTTTCACACCGTGAAACGTTTCACATGAGTGTTCCTCTTAATTCAAAATTTTGATACATATAATAAAATTTTCGATACTCCTAATTAAGAGTAAGTCTCTCGTGCACCAGTTACACGGTGAAACTCAAGTTTATTTTTTAAAAGTTAAACAAAATACTACTGAAAAGTTATACATGTTATTACTGAAAAGTTAAACTGTAAAAGATACACTTTTCAGTAATAACATGTGTAACTTTTCAGTAGTATTTTGTTTAACTTTTAAAAAATGAACTTGAGTTGCACCGTGTAACTGGTGCATACAAGACTAATCCCCTAATTAAATATTTAATACTTTAAAACTGATTCATGATAAATTTATACGAATCATTTCCATACAAAACTTTTACCTTTGTATATATGCACCAACATACATTTTCAACCAACTCAGTTTCGTGTCGTCCTTCCAACTTCCAAGGCATCCTACCCTTTTAATGTAAAATTAACATTATTTATCTTCATTCAATAATACTATTACTCTTATAAATTAATATATAATATAACTATATAATATTTTATATTATAATATTAATTTATAAATATAATTATATCCTTAAAATAAATATTTATAATGTTATTAAATGAATTATATTTTAAAATTATAAATAAATTTCATAGGACAATTTGTTCTTCGATAATATTAATGACTACAAACTGTGTGCTTCCCTAATATATTTTCTAAGGGTGCAAATAACGCTTGGCGGTCGGCGGGCAGTAGAGTACCGCCAACCGCTTAGATGGTGTCTAGGCGCCTAGGCGGTATCAATGTGTTTTTATTTTTATTAATATTAAAAAAATTTAAACATATATTAATAAAAATATACATTATATGATAAATTATAAATTTAAAATATACTCCCTCCATCCCCTATAAGTTGCTCGTTGCTTTTGGGACTTATTTTGATCAATATTTTATTTTATTTTTTTATTTCATAAATTTGCCAGTAATTATGAACGTATTTATTGTTTCATCCACAAATTTTACACTATTGTTTTGCTATTAAAACACTAGCATTATACATTTATTAAATTAATAAATGAATTGTTCGTGACATATTAATATCAAGTATTTATTAAATTTAAACAAATAATCAAATTCACAACAGATAGAAACAAAACAAGAATTTATGGACACAATTATATTATTTATTAGTTGAGGAGTTAATTTGTTTTATTTAAAATGTACGAGTGTCTAATTAGACAGAAAAATAGTTAATGACTACTTTAGAATCGAGCGTGAAGGATATATGAGTGGGTTCATGTCAACTTACACGCGTGATTTTGATTTTTCAACTACTATAGTAATATATATATATATATATATATATACTAGTACGTATACCCGTGAATTTCGCGGTACAACAAAAGCTGAATGTATAAGATTTTTTTTTTTTTGTGATTTAATTAGTTTTTTAATAAATATAATACTCAATTATAAGGTAATCGATTTTTAATTGATTTACTTAATTTTTTGTATTGATTTGATTAAATATTGTACAAATAAATTTTATAATTAATTTGATAAATCAAATAAAAAAATAACTCCTAGAAATAGTAATCATTTTGAATTGAAATATATTTTTGTAATAAAAAACTTCTAATTTACCATGTTTATAGAATTGAAATGACAATCAAAATTAAAAAAAATTTAAGATTTAGTTTATCACATTTGAAGGAAATTAAAAAAAAATTAAATACTTATTTTATTATATTTAAAGATAATTAAGAAAGAAATATATTAAAAGTAATGTGATACATAAATAATAATAAATATGATTAGATGTGCAAATAATTTACGAAAATAATAATGAAATTGAGATTAAATAAAAAAATATTTAAACTAAAATTAAGAAAAATTAATATTCAATACATTAAAGAGTTGATATAAAAGTAAAAATAAATTGAAATTTAAAAAATTAGAATTAATATATACGATTGAGATTAAAAAATAAAATATTGGATTAAAATTTAAAAAAATTATAAAATTTAATTTGTCATATTTGAAGAAAATCAAGAAATATTTAAGATTTTATTTATTATATTTAAAGATAATTAAGAAAGATTTATTTTATTCCATTATATAAATATTTATAAAGAAAATGAAGAACATAATATTTTATTAGATCATTTTGTTATGATTATATAAGATTTATTTTGTTATGATTAAAAAAAATATATCATGAGATTTAGTCACATTTTCAATGATAATAACAAAAGAGGTTTAGATAAATAAAATCAAGAGATAATATTTCTTAAGTTATATTTTATTTTTTATTTTAAAAAAATAGAATAAGATTTAGTCACTCATGATAATAACAAAAGACTATTAGATCTAGAAATAATTTATAAAAAATAATGATTCTGTATTATTATAATTTGTTTATATCACGATATTCATGTAACCTTTTTTATTCATATATTATAATTCTAAAAATATCCATGTATTCTAACCTTTTTTTAAATATAACAATATATATTATACCTTCAATCTATAATAAATAAATTAAGTAAATAAAAAATATGTACATGCACAACGTGTGTACAATATTATTAAGTAATTAAAAAATATATACACATGCACAACACATACATAATATTATGCTATAGAATATCTATTTTTCTAGAATTGTGAATAACTTATGATGTAAATTAACTTACAATATATACGGCGTGTACACAATGATATTAATACGAACCTGCAAAAAACAAATTAAACATAAAAAGATAAATAAACAATTCGAATATCAGAATATTAACAACATGAAAAAAAAGAAGAGAATACTAAAAAGACAAATAAACAATTCAAACATGAAAATCTTAAAGTAAATAGATATGCAATTGTAGCAATTAAATATTACCTACAAAAGGAAACCATGAAAATTTGTAACAATAGAAAAAAAAAAGTAGTATCCCATCAAGTTATTAGGTGTAAAATACGAACCTACAAAAGAAAGAACATGAAAAAGACAAATAAATAATTCTGTTGGTCCCGAAACGAGTATAATCAGTGTATGGGGGGGGGGAATACACTGATGTCAGATTTTTCTGAAAGACTCAGAAAAATGCTCTAACACACTCAGTCAGGATTTCCTGAAGTACTCAGTATGCTGAAGGTCCACAGGGGCAGCAAGGACAGTTCAGTAACGAGTCAAATAAGCTGAGTGTGAGTATAGTGCTCGGACGCTCAGTAGAGATAACAAACCTACTGACAGCTCGGAAGCTAGTCAGTTGGACCACTATCTCAGTGAGCCAGAGTGAGTGCGGAAAGTGAGCCCTTAGATTCTACTCGTTTTAGTTTCTGAAAACATTTTCTCTGAGTTTGCTTAGTAAACTGGTGGTTAAGGCTGAGTGCACAGTATTAAGATTCAGGATGATTGATTCAGTCCTGAATAGAAAAACGATGCAGAATGTTCAGTTTATTATGATGACAGATATGATCCTGAACAGAACAGCACACAGGGGACTTTTTAACGTGGTTCGGAGATAACCAACTCCTACGTCCACGACCTGATTTAACAGGAAGCTATCCTCAAAACCCTGAGGATAGGTACTTGGGTTTTACGTGCCAAGGGACACGAGTAGCCAACTTCCTCTCTTAGGAACTGGCCCCTGGGCGTTTTACAAGTCCCAGTCCTTCTAACCAACCAATCTCACACCTTGAGTGGTTTGGTATTCTGGTTTCCAACTAAGATAGCTCTAGCAATACAAAACAATGCTAAATAATAGAGCTATCGATCTAAGCAAATACAGAGTGAATCCTACTACAACACTAGGAAAATTTAATTGCAGAGTGTTGTTTATGGTATGCTTTGAATGCTTGGATTCTTGAGAGTTTTCTCTTGGAAATTTCCCGTTAGACTTGAATGGGTGCAATGCTCTCCATATTTATAGGCAAGATTCAAAATAGATCCGTTGGAGGAGATCAAATCAAATCTTTCCTATTTTAGGTAGATTGCAGGCTAGAAATACTATTTGACCTACCAGCCATGCTTATTCTGGCAAGTTGTCACATCACCTGCAACTTTCTGAGACGCATTAAATGCCGCATTAAATGCTGCGCAGACTCCGTGCATGCGTGTCGAAAGATCATTGGCTCTCCGTTATAACGGCTAGTTGACCTTCAGACATTTGTCCTTCCTCGTACATTCAATGCTCTGAGTCTCTTGTTAATAACTCAGTCTGAACGTGTGTCTTAATGGAGTCTTACTGACATTCTCTTTGTCTCTTGTCCCATAGCATAAATAATCTTTTGCTTTGGACTTACATGATTCAGGTGATCTGAACCACGGCCTGAGTCAGGTCCTATGTGCATTCAGCACAGCCTGATAGGTTATTCAGCCCAGTATGTGTAACCTTTTTGCTTCGGACTTACAGGATTCAGGTGAACTGAACCAAGGCCTAAGTCAGGTCTTAAGTGCATTCAGCACAGCCTGATAGGTGACACTTACTCTTCACTAACTAACTTCTGTCCTGAGTATGCTTAGTGTACTCAGTAGAAACATCAGCCAATGGTACTTCAGGATTGACTTCAGGATGAATCAGCAGGCTTCGATCTTCAGCTTCAGAACAGACAATCTTCAGCAAGACTGACTGACTCCTTCAGGATGGTTTACACTTCTGACTTCAGTAAATTGGGTCGACTCCAATATTCTTCAGTCTTCAGCATGGTCCTCCTGTACTGAATTTCTAACCTAACTATCCTGAATTATTTTATCCTGAACAGCTATATTTAGGCAAATTCATCAGGGGTTTTGGGATCTAATCAAAACACTCAGATTGTCCCAACAATTTCCCCCTTTTTGATGATGCCAAAACCCTTAAGCAAATTCCTATTCATCTATACAATCAACTGACTTAGTCAGTGAGAACAACTCAGTACCACCTGACAAACTAGATACTTAGTCTATGAGATGAAAACAAGGAATGGGTTAGTACAGTTCTTGATAAGGATTCAGAAAAGTAGATTCAGGAGTCAACAAGAAGTTGTACTCAGGAAAAGTAAATAACTTCATTGATTGATAAGAAAATACAAGTATCCTGAAGCTATTACAAAATTTCTGAACAACTAGCTCCTGATTTAGTCTTCATCCTTATTCCAGGCAGTCAGTGGAATCTCGTACATCTCCTGTACCCGGTTCAGGACCTGCTTCATCCTGTTCCGATCAGCGACGGCCCCAGCAGCTCGTCCTACTCTGACGACTTCTTCAGAAATTACTTTCCGGTCCAGTTTCATGGAGTTCCTAAAGAGTGGAGGAGGGTACTTGATGAATTCCGGAGGAGCGATCTCTACACCTTCAGTGTCAGCATGTCTGATGATTTCAGCCCAGAGATCAAGATGCTCCTGTGCCATCCAGTGATGGAGTATGATGTCTTTTTCTTCAGTCAGATCGTCCCATAACCCCACCACGTAGAATAGGTAGGCCCACCTATTCCGGATCGGAATCCATACCTCCAACATCTCTATCGGAATGAAGTCTTCCACAAACTTCAGTGGAGGATGACTTTGATCTGAACTGACCACAATCTTCCTCTGAGTCTTCATCCGAGATCCAGAAGATACAAATTTCTTCTTCTGAACCTGCGAAGTCAGATACTCATTGGACTCCTTTAGGCGCTGGATCTGACTGAGGAGCGAGATCTCCTTCATTTTTGCTATCTTTTCAGCTTCAGTCATCACCATTTTCTTCTGAGTGGTCAGCTCAGTTTGCATATGTTCCTCCATCTCCTTGTACAAAGGCTCCAGAGCGGGGTCCTCAGATGACCTCAATCTTTTCGGCTCTGAACCTTCAGCAGCTTCGATGGCAGCGACGGACCTTGTCCTCTTTCTTTCCGCCGCTATCAGTTCAGGGGGGAAGTTTTTCTTCTTTGCCTTACCAGTAATGGCAGTCTGCTTCTTCCCTTCTTCCCCCTTTTTGGCATCATCGTCATTTATCCGTTTGACAACTTCATCAACTGACTCCGCCAATAGCGTAAACTGACCATCCATCTCAGTCCGCTTCCCCTGCAATTGCCCAATCTGCCTGGCCATCCCTCTCAGGCCAACACTTAGCTTGTCGACGGCTGAATTGTGCTCAGCTTTTAGCCGTCCTTCAAAGCTCATCATCCGATTGTTCAGGGCAGTGGCAATTGCATCCTTCTCCTGTTCAGACATCTCACTCAGCAGTTCCTCCTTCAGTTCAGCTTTCAGCTTGACCAACTTCTCATCAACCAGTTGATCAACTTTTTCAGACAGTTGTTGATCCAGAAAATTGGCAAGCTTAGTCTCCTGCTGAGTCTACACATCTGAAACCATCTGATTGCAGTTCTGAATGGCATCCTTGGTTTGCTCAGAAATAACAGTGAGGTCTACATTGATTTTAGTCCGAGCTTCCCCAAGGAGATCTATTACAGCATGCATATCAGTGGCCATATCATTCAGGTCACGGTCCAGGTTGTTCAGTTTCTTGTTCAGCAATTCAGAATTCGAACCAACCCTACTAGTTTTTCGCTCAACGAGGATGACTCTCCTGTGCAGATTGCCAAGAGCTCGTGAGGAATTCTGAAGATATATTGCTTCGAGTGTAGTCCATTTGCCTCTGACTCGGACCATGCCTGGTGGACCCTCTCCTGAAGCCTCTGCAATCCCGGGTCCCAGGATTGCTTCATCGGCCGGTGCACTGACTCCCTCAGTGCCACCTTGCTGATCATCATCAGCAACCACTACCACCTCCTGCTCAGCTGCCTTAACCTCTCCCTTCTCTTCTTCAGCTTTCTGAGGTTCAGGCTCAGGATAGGTTCGGCGGACCGTTTTTATAAAATCAACCATCTTAATCAATTGATGTAGAGAGTTTACATCAAAATGATCAAAGAGGGCGGCTTCTAATTCTGCAATGCAGTCCCATCCTCTGGACTCTCCTAGCTGACTGAGCTCAGACCATGTAGCGTTTCTGATCATGGAAAAAGTGCGGAGTTGCACAAATGCCTCCTTCTGAGCTTCAGTGAGATCAGGAAATCTCCTTTCCACCATTTCAGCTGCCACTCCCCTTGCTACTATCTCAAAGTCTGAAAGAATATTCACATCGGGCACAGGGAACGACCATGGTGCTTCAGCCTGAACTGGTTCAGCAGCCTCCTGCTCAACTCCTCCTTCCTGAGCAGGCTCTACCTGATCCAAACTCTGATAAGTTTCAGCGATGTTAAGGATCAGTTGATTAGGATCAGGGGATACAACATACGGAACAGATGAAATGGGAGCAATTTCAAGAATGGCCTGCGCCTGAGCTGGTTCCCTCTCCGGAGTTGCATGCTGAACAGCTTCTTCAGCAGCCCTCTCTTCCACAAGTTTTTTCTCTCGCTCTTCTACGAGTTTCTTCTCTCGCTCAGCTGACCCTGAATAGAAAAATTTTAGCTTTTGTTGCTTGGGTCTTGAGGGCTTAGATTTATCCTCCGCTGGCTTTGCTGTATCAGACTCAAAAGACTTGCCTGCCTGAGCCTTGACTCTTTCAGTCATGCTCGCCTAGGCCTTCTTCTTCTGAGTCCGAGGCCTTCTCCTGGTGCCAGCATCATCGGAGTAAGCTCTGAATAGATTGATTTTCGCTGGAATCTCGAGTGATTGGGCATGATCCACATCACCGAGATCCAAGGTCTCCAAGAGCATAGAAATCTTGGTGCCAAAGTGCATCTTGGCCTCGAATGTCGCCTGACCCTCTGGCGAGTACTTGATTTTGCTGGTCTCAGCCACCAGCATTTGGAGGAAGTAATCCTCCCAGTTAAAGTTGTGCATAGAGGCGTCCGAGATTGCCATCATCGAGTAAAGCTTTGGTCTGGAGATCTGCTCCAATCCTCCGGCAATCCCCATCACTCCCTGACTTGTCAGGTAAAAAAAGTGGCGGTTTTCAGTCCTCAAGACTGATTTATTCAGGCCCGACTTCAGGACGACATCCCCATCACATAAGGACTGGAGAAAGTCCTTCTCATTCCCATACCCATAATCCACTGGGCTTCGTCCTGAACTGGGAAGATTAAAAACCTCCTTAATCTTCCTCTGGATGTTGAGAGTGACCCATCTCCTGGTCATCTCGTCCTCTCCATCCTTCCCTTTTGTACAGGTGGTCAGGGGTATGCAAGTTTCTCACTCCTGGGACTCCTTGTTCTGCGCCATCTTTAGGTAGAATGCAGCAACAAGTCTCGGGTGGAGCCTCTGTGGTCTTGCAGTAATGAATTGCAGAAGACCTGCATTATTGAAAAGTTCTTGTACAGGCAAAATATCGGGGTGGTTAGAAGAAAAATCCCCATAGGGTTCATAATGAATCTCATTCCTTAGATGGAAAAGATTTCCAAAGAAGGAATTTGCATATGGAGACGCCATTGAAGTAATATGAAGAAATGAAGAGAATCGGGTTTTAGAGAAAATATGTAAGGAAAATAATTAGGTGCATAAAGATTTTAACAACACAATCTTCCCCTATTTATACAAAAATTCGGTTTTAATCGGGTGGCTTAGAAAATAATGACCTATGAGATTCAATGGTCAAGATTGAGCAGTGAAAAGCATTTGACTCTTCAGTTTTTCAAAAGTAATTGGTCAAATTTTATCGAAAACTGTTCCCGCCCACAGTGCATTAAATGCACATTAGAGCATGTCCGTATTTAATTCAAATAAATTGTATTAAATAATAACCGAATATTAAAACGAATGGCTGGGATCATTTGACAAATTAAATTGATTTGACAATACAGCAAACAGTATAAGGAAAATGCACGCAAGATCAGATGACTAGATAAAAATCAGAAAACATACCAGTCAGTCAGATTTGTATTCTGACTGATACCACTTATTGCACTATCAGGGTGACAAGCCCTGAGTTCTGTGTCCTGAAGCTTAGTCAGTCTATACTGATCATCCATTTTATACTGAATGTTCCCCCTACAACCATTCACATTCTCTCTGGGATTCCTTCATCCTGAGTCCATATGAGTTATTCCCCCTGACCTTGTGCATTCTTATCAGAGATTCAGACTGAATCACCTAAGCATGGGTCAAGGAGTCCTAACTCTACTGATAACTCAACAAACCTGGTTTCAGGCAAAGCCTTAGTCAGGATGTCAGCTCTCTGTTTTTCAGTAGGGACTCTCTCCATCCTGATGTCCTTCTTCTCAACATGATCTCTGATAAAGTGATGCCTGATGTCTACATGCTTACACCTTGTGTGTAAGACTGGGTTTTGGGATATGGCAATGGCACTATTATTGTCACAATAAATTGGAACTTCAGTGGCCTCTATTTGGTAGTCTCTCAGTTGTTGTTTCAGCCAAAGAATCTGAGAACAACAACGCCATATACTCAGCCTCAGTAGTAGACGTTGCAACACTGGTTTGCTTTTTAGAAAACCAAGAGATCAGTTTACTCCCTAGAAACTGACATGTGCCTGTAGTTGATTTCCTATCAAGTCTACAGCCTCCATAATCAGCATCTGAATAGTCAGTCAGTTCTAGGTTGTCATCAGAGGGATACCAAAGCCCTAGATTGACTGTACCTCTCAGGTATTTTAGTATCTTTTTGGCACTCTCTAGATGACTCTTCTTTGGATCAGACTGATACCTTGCACAAACTCCAACTGCATAAGTGATGTCAGGTCGACTAGCAATCAGATATAATAAAGATCCTATCAGTTCCCTATATTCAGTCTGATTTACTGAGACTCCTTCTTTGTCAGGATCCAGCTTCTCATTTGTGTTCATGGGAATGCGTGAGATTTTGCTGGACTGAACTCCAAATTTCTGAATCAAGTCCCTCGCATACTTGGACTGATTAATGAAAATTCCGGAGTCAGTTTGCCTGACTTGGAGACCCAGAAAGAAATTCATTTCTCCCATCATTGACATCTCAAATTTCCCAGTCATCAGCTTGGAGAATTTCTCACAAAGCTTCAGATTAGGAGATCCAAATATTATGTCATCCATATAAATCTGAACCAAGAGAATGTCTTCCCCTTCGGTGATCCGGAAGAGGGTCCTGTCCACTGTTCCTTTCACGAACCCGTGGTCTATCAGGAATTGGGATAATGTATCATACCAAGCTCTCGGAGCTTGCTTCTGGCCATAAAGAGCTTTCTTCAGGTGATATACCTTATTACCAACTTCAAATCCAGGAGGTTGCTCAACATACACCTCTTCATTCAGTACACCATTCAGAAAAGCACTCTTTACGTCCATCTGATACACTTTGAATTTCCTGAATGTTGCATAAGCCAGAAACATCCTGATTGCTTCCAATCTTGCGACTGGAGCAAAGGTCTCATCATAGTCGATACCCTCTGCCTGAGAGTAACCCTTTGCTACTAGTCTGGCCTTATTTCTGAGAACAACATTCTTCTCATCCCTCTTGTTCTTAAAAACACACTTGGTGCCAATAACATGTTGACGCCTAGGTCTCTCTACTAACTCCCAAACCTGATTCCGCTCAAACTGATTGAGCTCATCCTGCATTGCTAGGATCCAGTTGGGATCAGCTAGAGCTTCTTCTATGCTTGTAG
>JAPKLY010001515.1:0-41906 GCA_026898435.1 Prunella vulgaris | reverse complement strand
ATTTATTTGAGTATTTAGAGGCCTTAGATGATTTGGCAAGATAATAGTATTAAAGAAAATGGATTTGGTATTAGTTAGTGGACTGTTTTTATACACAACCAGTTTTGATGAGTACACCCAGACTATTTTCCTTAGATTCACGTACCAGCTACTGTTCTTGAATTATTTAAGTATTATTGCATGATTTAATTGTTGTCTTACATGTTGAATGATGTTAGAATAAGTTTAATTCACATGTGAATATTATTGAAGCATGTTATATGTTACTTTTGTGATTCCTATGAATATGTTAAGTGAATATTATTGAAATATGTTATGAATGTTTGTCAAGGTATTTTTTATGATTTCTATGGATGTATTGAATGAGAAATTTATCGTGAAAGTTTGATTTTAGTTCAACAAGGATTTTCAAAGAAAAGAATTTTAATGCTAGTAAAATGGGTGCACGTCCTAATGAATGTTTTATTAAATTAATTAAAAGTGAGACTTCCGCTGATTTGAAATGCTTAGAATTTTAGGGCGTGACACAACTTCTTGTTGACTCCTGAATCTACTTTTCAGAATCCTTATCAAGAACTGTACTAACCCATTCCTTGTTTTCATCTTATAGACTAAGTACCTAGTTTGTCAGGTGGTACTGAGTTGTTCTCACTGACTAAGTCAATTGATTGTATAGATGAATAGGAATTTGCTTAAGGGTTTTGGCATCATCAAAAAGGGGGAAATTGTTGGGTCAATCTGAGTGTTTTGATTAGATCCCAAAACCCCTGATGAATTTGCCTAAGTATAGCTGTTCAGGATAAAATAATTCTGGATAGTTTGGTTAGAGATTCAGTACAGGAGGACAATGCTGAAGACTGAAGAATATTGGAGTCGACCCAATTTACTGAAGTCTGAAGTGTAAACCATCCTGAAGGAGTCAGTCAGTCTTGCTGAAGATTGTCTGTTCTGAAGCTGAAGATCGAAGCCTGCTGATTCATCCTGAAGTCAATCCCGAAGTACCATTGGCTGATATTTCTACTGAGTACACTAAGCATACTCAGGACAGAAGTTAGTCAGTGAAGAGTAAGTGTCACCTATCAGGCTGTGCTGAATGCACTTAAGACCTGACTTAGGCCTTGGTTCAGTTCACCTGAATCCTGTAAGTCCGAAGCAAAAAGGTTACACATACTGGGCTAAATAACCCATCAGGCAGTGCTGAATGCACATAGGACCTGACTGAGGCCGTGGTTCAGATCACCTGAATCATGTAAGTCCAAAGAAAAAGGTTATTTATGCTATGGGACAAGGGACAAAAAGAATGTCAGTTAGACTCCATTAAGACACACGTTCAGACTGAGTTATTAACAAGATACTCAGAGCATTGAATGTACGAGGAAGGACAAATGTCTGAAGGTCAACTAGCCGTTATAATGGAGAGCCAATGATCTTTCGACACGCATTCATGGAGTCTGCGCAGCATTTAATGCATCTCAAAAAGTTGTAGGTGATGTGACAACTTGCCAGAATAAGCATGGCGGGTAGGTCAAACAGTATTTCTATCCTGCAATCTACCTAAAATAGGAAAGATTTGATTTGATCTCCTCCAACGGATCTATTTTGAATCTTGCCTATAAATATGGAGAGCCTTGCACCCATTCAAGGAAAACGGGAAATTTCCAATAGAAAACTCTCAAGAATCCAAGCATTCAAAGCATACCATAAACAACACTCTGCAATTTAATTTCCCTAGTGTTGTAGTAGGATTCACTCTGTATTTGCTTAGATCGATAGCTCTATTATTTAGCATTGTTTTGTATTTCTAGAGCTATCTTAGTTGGAAACCAGAATACCAAACCACTCAAGGTGTGAGATTGGTTGGTTAGAAGGACTGGGACTTGTAAAACGCCCAGGGGTCAATTCCTAAGAGAGGAAGTTGGCTACTCGTGTCCCTTGGCACGTAAAACACAAGCACCTATCCTCAGGGTTTTAAGGATAGCTTCCTGTTAAATCAGGTCGTGGACGTAGGAGTTGGTTATCTCCGAACCACGTTAAAAAGTCCCCTGTGTGCTGATTTACTGTTCTGTTCAGGATCATAACTGTCATCATAATAAACTGAACATCTTGCATCGCTTTTCTATTCAGGACTGAATCAATCATCCTGAATCTTAACACTGTGCACTCAGCCTTAACCACCAGTTTACTAAGCAAACTAAGAGAAAATGTTTTCAGAAACTAAAGACGAGTAGAACCTATGGGCTCACTTTCCGCACCCACTCTGACTCACTGAGATAGTAGTCCAACTGACTTGCTTCCAAGCGGTCAGTAGGTTTATTATCTCTACTGAGCTTCCGAGCACTTTACTCACACTCAGCTTGTCTGACTCGTTACTGAACTGTCCCTGCTGCCCCTGTGGACCTTCAGCATACTGACTACTTCAGGAAATCCTGACTGAGTGTGTTAGAGCATTTTTCTGAGTCTTTCAGAAAAATTTGACATCAGTGTATTCCCCTCCCCATACACTGATTATACTCGTTTCGGGACCAACACCATTTAAGAGGTCTTAGGCTAATATGCAATTCTCATTGGTCATACTAGCAATATATCAAACACTTGGTATGCATAAGGTTTTTATAGCTCAATTCTCATTTCATAGCTAACCATATAAGCCATACATTCCAATTAAACATACCAAACATTCATACAAGTCATTAATAAGAGAACTAATCCAACAAGATCACTAATTCATGCATAGGATTAACAAGAGACTAAATTCACCATAGTATTCATACAACCATGTAACAAAAGATTAGCCTATGGCTAATTGGAAATGAAAATCAACAATTAACAATGTAAACATCATGAATAGTAACTATAACAAGAGAATTAAAGGAAAACTTACCATATGAAGAGAAATTGAATACAAGCATCAAACCTTGAAAATGCTATCTCTAAATCCGGAATGCAAAATAGAAAACTGAACTGTAGAAACGTAACTTGAATCAAGAGAAGAACGTACGAACAAACAAATCGAAATTCCGACGGACGGATCAAAAGTTATGGAAGAAAGAAGATTACCTCTAACTAAGAACCTACTAAGTAACTAGCTAATTCTCTCTCTAAACTAATCTAAGAACTAACTAATGATGATCCAATTCCTTGGAAATCTGATCCTTGAAGTATTTATAGTGCTCACAATGTTTGGTCCAATATGCCCTTCATTAAACGCGCGAAAAAATGAAACAGCCCTTAAAAAATGTGCAGTCCGGGGCATCACACGAGTGGACAACAGTGGCATTCGTGTGAGCATTCGTGTGAGCCTTCATCACACGAACCAGAGCATCCTCACACTAGTGTAAGGCAATGGTCGCTCAAGTCTGGCCTTGTGGTCGCTCGAGTCCAGCTTCGGCTTGTGCGATATATCCTCGACTTCCTCGTTTTCTTCATATCTTGAGTTCTAGAGCTCCGATTGACTCGATTCTTTTTCCGTTGCGACTCTCTCTTAGAACTCTTCGACTCTATCATTTTCCTCCATTGGATCAACTCAAATTTTCTGAACTTTTACGAACTTGCTCGTCTTCTGCCAATTTTTGCTCGTTTTCACTACAAAATACATTTTCTTGCACAAAATGGTTAATAGCACAATTTATACCAAATTAGGGTCAAATATGAACATAAGCACATCAAAACCATATAGAAATGGATGCAAAAACATGCAATTATGACCCTAATCATAAACCCAAACTAGATTGTTGCTCGTCCTCGAGCAACGAAGCGATAAGATAGGGGAATAATTGTATGTATGAAGCATCAAGCACAAGATCAAATGCCGTAGAATCATAGCTCAATATCAAACAAGTCTAAAATACAATTTCATCAAATCAACAATAAAAATCGAATCAATGAACAAATTATCAAATCAACAAGTCATGATCCTCACATAGAAGTGTATAACTCATCTCTCAAGTGTTTGAGGTTCTCTCAATCTTCACACAATGATAAAAATACTACCATAAGCTTGGCTCAAGTCTCAAATTCTCCACCACTTGAAATGACAAATCATTCTCACATCAATGAGGACTTCCATAAGGTTGTAATGTTGGCTCTTTGGTAGGGAAGGATAGATATGGATTAGAGTGACTAAGTATGATTAGTAAAGCGTAGAAGGAATCAAGTAATAGTCATTCACATCTTCATGCAATTGTGCACATTCTTCATGCTCTTCAAAATCACACTTTCAGGATCATTCTTCCCTTCTTTGCAACTTTTAGCCAAACTCACAACAAAGGTCAACTTGACCATATTCTCAACAAAAGTCAACTTTTTCTCATGCTTTGCTAGCACTTGCCTTTTTTTTCAAAAAATTTCAATCCATGCATAAAATTCTTCATATCTTCCACTTTAGGCCACCATGTTCTTCATCATATCAGTATTCTTCCTTCCTTCTTTTCACTCTACTAATCATAGGGACAAGAGAGTTCCAAAAAGGAAGGAAAATGGCTTAAAGTGTGGTTAGCCAAAGGAAAGGTCTATAGGCACAAAATGGTTAGCAATGGATAATAATATCAAGGTAGGCTCATAGGGCAAAGTAGCTCAATATAGATCTGTTGGTCCCGAAACGAGTACAATCAGTGTATGGGGGGAATACACTGATCTTAGATTTTTCTGAAAGACTCAGAAAATGCTCTAACACTCTCAGTCAGGAATTCCTGAATTACTCAGTATACTGAAGGTCCACAGGGGCAGCAGGGACAGTTCAGTAACGAGTCAGATAAGCTGAGTGTGAGTAAAGTGCTCGGATGCTCAGTAGAGATAACAAACCTATTGACTGCTAGGAAGCAAGTCAGTTGGACTACTATCACAGTGAGCTAGAGTACGTGCGGAAAGTGAGCCCTTAGTTTCTACTCATTTTAGTTTCTGAAAACATTTTCTCTGAATTGCTTAGTAAACTGGTGGTTAGGGCTGAGTGCACCGTATTGAGATTCAGGATGATTGATTCAGTCCTGAGGATAAAACAATGCAGAATGTTCAGTTTATTATGAAGACAGTTATGATACTGAACAAGTATGTAAATCAGCACACAGGGGACTTTTTAATGTGGTTCGGAGATAACCAACTCCTACGTCCACGGCCTGATTTAACAGGAAGCTATCCTTAAACCCTGAGGATAGGTACTTGGTTTTACGTGCCAAGGGACACGAATAGCCAACTTCCTCTCTTAGGAACTGACCCCTGGGCGTTATACAAGTCCCAGTCCTTCTAACCAACCAATCTCACACCCTGAGTGGTTTGGTATTCTGGTTTCCAACTGAGATAGCTCTAGCAATACAAAACAATGCTAAACATTAGAGCTATCGATCTAAGCAAATACAGAGTGAATCCTACTACAACACTAGGGAAATTTAATTGCAGAGTGTTGCTTATAGTATGCTTTGAGAGCTTGGATTCTTGAGAGTTTTCTCTTGGAAATTTCCCATTAGCCTTGAATGGGTGCAAGGCTCTCCATATTTATAGGCAAGATTCAAAATATATCCGCCATGCTTTTTAGGGTAGTTGCAGGCTAGAAATACTGCTTGACCTAACCGCCATGCTTATTCTGGCAAGTTTGTCTCACCGCCTGCAACTTCTGTGACGCATTAAATGCCGCATTAAATGCTGCGCAGACTCCGTACATACGTGTCGAAAGGTCATTGGCTCTCTGCTCTAACGGCTAGTTGACTTTCAGACATTTTTCCTTCCTCGTACATTCAATACTCTGAGTCTCTTGTTAATAACTCAGTCTGAATGTTTGTCTCATTGGAGTCTTACTGACATTCTCTTTGTGTCTTGTCCCATAGCATAAATAACCTTTTTGCTTTGGACTTACAAGGTTCAGGTGATCTGAACTAATGCCCGAGTCAGGTCTTATGTGTATTCAGCACAGCCTGATAGATTATTCAGCCCAGTATGTGTAACCTCTTTTGCTTTGAACTTTCATGGTTCAGATAAACGGAACCAAGGTCTAAGTCAGGTCTTAAGTGCATTCATCACAGCCTGATAGATTACATTTACTCTTCACTGACTAAGTTCTGTCCTGAGTGCATTCAGCACAGCCTGATAGAAACATCAGCCAATGGTACTTCAGGATTGACTTCAGGACGGATCATCAGGCTTCGATCTTCAGCTTCAGACCCAGGGAATCTTCAGCAAGACTGAGTGACTCCTTCAGGATGGATTATACTTCAGACTTCAGTAAATTGGGTAGACTTCAATATTCTTCAGTCTTCAGCAAGTTCCTCCTGTACTGAATTCCTAACCTAACTATCGTGAACTATTTTATCCTGAACAGCTGTACTTAGACAGATTCATCAGGGGTTTTGGGATCTAATCAAAATACTTAGATTGTCCCAACAATTTCCCCCTTTTTGATGATGCCAAAACCCTAAAGCAAATTCCTATTCATCTATACAATCAACTGACTTAGTCAGTGAGAACAACTCAGTACCACCTGACAAACTAGGTACTTAGTCTATAAGATGAAAACAAGGAATGGGTTAGTACAGTTCTTGATAAGGATTCAGAAAAATAAATTCAGGAGTCAACAAGAAGTTGTACTCTGGAAAAACAAATAACTTCATTGATTGATATAAGAGTTACAATTATCCTGAAGCTATTACAATTCCTGAACAACTATTTCCTGATCTATTCTTCATCCTTATTCCAAGCAGCTAGAGGAATTTCATACATCTCCAAGACTCGGTTCAGGACCTGCTTCATCCTGTTCCGATCACCAACAGCCTCGGCAGCGCGTCCTACTCTGACGACTTCTTCTGATATCGCTTTCCGGTCCAGTTGTTTGGAGATCCTGAAGAGTGGAGGAGGATACTTAATGAATTCCGGAGGAGCAATCTCTACACCTTCAGTGTCAGCATGTCTGATTATTTTAGCCCAGAGATCAGGGTGCTCCTGTGCCATCCAGTGATGGAGTATGACGTCTTTTTCTTCAGATAGATCGTCCCATAACCCCACCACATAGAATAGGTAGGCCCACCTATTCCGGATCGGAATCCATACCTCCAACATCTCTATTGGAATGAAGTCTTCCACAAACTGAAGTGGAGGAGGGCCTTTATCTGGACTGACCACCATTTTCCTCTGAGTCTTCATCCGAGATCCAGAAGTCACAGATTTCTTCTTCTGAACCTGCGAAGTCAGATACTCATTGGATTCTTTCAAGCGTTGGATCTGACTGAGGAGCGAAATCTCCTTCATCTTCGTTATCTTTTCAGCTTCAGTCATCACCATTTTCTTCTGAGTGGTCAACCCAGGTTGCATTTGTTCCTCCATCTCCTTATACAAAGGTTCCAAAGCAGGATCTTCAGAGGGCCTCAACCTCTTTGGATCTGAACCTTCAGCAGCTTCGATGGCAGCTACGGATCTAGTCCTCTTCCTTTCCGCAGCTTTCAGTTCAGGGGGGAAGATTTTCTTCTTAGCTTTTCCAGCAGCTATTTGCTTCTTCCCTTCCCCGTTTTTGGCATCATCATCGTTGATTCGGCCAACAACCTCGTTTACTGACTCCGCCAATAATGCGAACTGATTGTCCATCTCAGTTGACGGCTGAATTGTGCTCAGCTTTTAGTCGTCCTTCAAAGCTCATCATCCGATTGTTCAGGGCAGATTCAATTTCCCTTTTCTCTTGTTCAGACATCTCATTCAGCAGCTCCTCCTTCAGTTCAGCTCGAAGCTTAGCCAGTTTTTCATCAACCAGTTGATCAACTTTCTCAGACAATTGTTGATCAAGAAAAGTGGCAAGCTTATTCTCCTGTTGAGTTTGCACATCAGAGACCATTTGATTGCAGTTTTGAATGGCCCCCTTGGCTTGCTCAGAGATAACAGTGAGGTCTACTGTGAGTCCAGTCTGAACTTCATCGAGAAGGTCTATTGCGGCATGCATATCAGTGGCCATTTCATTCAGGTCTTTATCCAGCCTTTTCATTTTCTTATTCAGAGTTTTAGAATTTGAATCAACTCTACTTGCCTTTCTCTCAACAAGATTTAACCTTCTGTGATAATTGGCAAGCGCTCGTGAGGAATTCTCAGAGAATATAGCTGCTGGGGTGATCCAGTTTCCTCTAACTCGGATAAGACCTGTTCGACCATCTCCTGAAGCCTCCGCAGTCCTGGGTATAAGGGGTGCATCATCGGCCGGTGCACTGACTCCTTCAGTGCCACCTTGCTGAATGTCTTCAGCAATCACAATCTCTTCCTTCTCATCTTCCTTCTCCTCCTCAACTCTTTAAGGCTCTGGCTCGGGGTAGATGAGTCTAGCAGTTCTGATGAAGTCTACCATCTTGATCAGGTGATGTATATAAAGAATTCACGTTGAAGTGATCAAAGAGAGCAGCTTCAGTTTCAGCCATTTTCTCCCATCCTCTCGACTCCCCGAGCTGACTCAATTCAGGCCAAGTGGCATTCCTGATCATGGCGTAAGTGCGAAGTTGCACAACTGCCTCCTTCTGAGCATCTAAGAGATCAGGAAACCTTTTCTCCACCATATCCACAGCAGTTCCCCTTACCACAATCTCGAAATCAGGCAATGTGTTCTCATCAGGCGCAGGGAACGGCCATGGGGCTACAGCCTGAATTGGTTCTGCAGCCTCCTGCTCAACTCCTCCTTCCTGAGCAGGTTCCTTCTGATCCTTCTCCAAACTCTGATAGGTTGAGGCGATGTTGAGAATCTGTTGATCGGGATCAGGGGATGCAACGTCTGGAATAGAAGTAATGGGAGCAATTTCAAGAGCGGCCTGAGCAGGTTCCTTCTCCGGAGTTGCATGCTGAACAGCTTCTTCAGCAACTCTCTCTTCCACGAGCTTCTTCTCTCGCTCTGCTGACCCTGAATAAAGAAATTTCAGTTTCTGTTGCTTGGGTCTAGAAGGCTTGGGTTTGTCCTCCGCTGGTTTCTGAATAGAAATCTCTGAAGATTTGCTCGCCGGAGTAAGCCCTGAAGAGATCAATCTTCGCTGGAATCTCGAGCGACTGGGCCTGATCTACGTCCCTGAGATCTAGGGTTTCCAAAATTAGTGAGATCTTGGTGCCAAAGTGCATTTTGGCCTCGAACATCGCCTGACCCTCCGGCGAATACTTGATTTTGTTGGTCTCAGCTACCAGAAATTGGAGGAAGTAATCCTCCCAGTGAAAATTGTGCACTGAGGCGTCAGAGATTGCCATCATCGTATAAAGCTTCGGTCTGGAGATCTGCTCCAATCCTCCGACAATCCCCATCACTCCCTGACTTGTCAGGTCGAAGAAGTGACGATTCTCAGTCCTCAGGACTGATTTGTTGAGACCCGACCTCAGGATGACATCTCCATTGCAGAGAGACTGGAGAAAATCCTTCTCGTTCCCAAAATAGTAATCAACTGGGCTTCGTCCAGAGCGGGGAAGATTAAAAACCTCCTTAATCTTCTCCCTGATGTTGAGAGTGACCCACCTCCTGGTCATTTCCTCTTCTCCATCCTTCCCCTTTACACAGGAAGACAATGGAATGCAAGTCTCCCACTCCTGGGAATCCTTGTTCTGCGCCATCTTGAGGTAGAAAGCAGCAACAAGTCTGGGATGGAGTCTCTGGGGTCTTGCTGTGATAAACTGCAGAAGACCTGCATTTTCATATAATTCTCGCACAGGCAAGATACCGGGGTGGTTAGAAGAAAAATCCCCAAATGGCTCGTAGTGGATCTCATTCTTGAGATGGAAGATATTCCCAAAGAATGAATCCATCAAAGGAGACGCCATGGATTAAGTTGGAGATTTTGAAGAAAATCGGGTTTCAGAGAAAATATATTAGGAAAAGATTTGGGTGCACAAAGGTTGCAATGATAAGCACTTCCCTTATTTATACTAAATTTTAGTTTTAATCGGATGGCTCAGAAAATAATGACTTATGAGATTCAATGGTCAAGATTAAAAAGTGAAATGCATGGAGCCTTTTCGGTTTTCAAAAGTAATTGGTCACACTTTATCAAAAATTGTTCCCGCCCACAGTGCATTAAATGCACATCAGAGCATGTCCGTATTTAATTCAAATAAATTGCATTAAATAATAACTAAAAATTAAATGAATGGCTGGGATTATTTGACAAATTAAATTGATTTGACAATACGACAAACAGTATCAAGGATGATGCAAGAAAGATAAGATGACTAGATAAAAATCAGGAAACAAACCACTCAGTCAGATTTGTATTCTGACTGATACCACTTTTTGTTGGTCTATCAGGGTGACAAGCCCTGAGTTCAATGTCCTGAAACTTAGTCAGTCTATACTGATTACCCTTTTCAGCTGAATGTTCCCCCTACAACCATTCACATTCTCTCTGAGATTCCTTCAATCTGAGTCATAGTTGATCATTCCCCCTGACCATGTGCATTCTGATTAGAGATTCAGACAGAATCACCTAAGCCTGGGTCAAGGAGTCCTAACTCTACTGATAACTCAACAAATCTGGCTTCAGGCAAAGCCTTAGTCAGAATGTCAGCTCTCTATTTTTCAGTAGGGACTCTCTCCATCCTGATGTCCTTCTTTTCAACATGATCTCTGATAAAATGATGCCTGCTGTCTACATGCTTACACCTTGTGTGTAACACTGGGTTTTGGGATATGGCAATGGCACTATTATTGTCACAATAAATTGGGACTTCAGTGGCCTCAACTTGGTAGTCTCTCAGTTGCTATTTCAGCAAAAGGTTCTGAGAACAACAAATGCCTGCCGCCATATACTCAGCCTCAGTAGTAGACGTTGCAACATTGGTTTGCTTCTTAGAAAACCAAGAGATCAGTTTACTTCCTAGAAACTGACATGTGCCTGTAGTTGATTTCCTATCAAGTCTACAACCTCCATAATCAGCATCTGAATAGCCAGTCAGTTCTAGGTTGTCATCAGAGGGATACCAAAGTCCTAAATTGACTGTACCCTTCAGGTATTTCAGTATCTTTTTAGCACTCTCTAGATGACTCTTCTTTGGATCAGACTGATACCTTGCACAAACTCCAACTGCATAAGTGATATAAGGATGACCAGCAGTCAGATACAATAAGGATCCAATCAGTGCCCTATATTCAGTCTGATTTACTGAGACTCCTTCTTTTTTAGGATCCAGCTTCTCATTTGTGTTCATGGGAATACGTGAGACTCTGCTGGACTGAACTCCAAATTTCTGAATCAAATCCCTCGCATATTTGGACTGATTTATGAAGATTCCAGAGTCAGTTTCCCTGACTTGGAGACCCAGAAAGAAATTCATTTCTCCCATCATTGACATCTCAAATTTCCCAGTCATCAGCTTGGAGAATTTCTCACAAAGCTTCAGATTAGGATATCCAAAAATTATGTCATCCACATAAATCTGAACCAAGAGAATGTCATCCCCTTCGGATATCCGGAAGAGGGTCCTGTCCACTGTTCCTTTCACGAACCCGTGGTCTATCAAGAATTGGGATAATGTATCATACCAAGCTCTCGGAGCTTGCTTCAGGCCATAAAGAGCTTTCTTCAGGTGATATACCTTATTTCCAACTTCGAAACCTGGAGGTTGTTCCACATAGACCTCCTCGTTTAGTACACCATTCAGAAAAGCACTTTTTACATCCATCTGATACACTTTGAATTTCTTGAATGTTGCATATGCCAGAAATAACCTGATTGCTTCCAACCTTGCGACCGGAGCAAAGGTCTCATCATAGTCGATTCCTTCGGCCTGAGAGTAACCTTTTGCCACTAGTCTGGCCTTATTCCTGACTACAACATTCTTCTCATCCCTCTTGTTCTTAAAGACCCACTTGGTGCCAATAACATGTTGACACCTAGGTCTCTCAACTAACTCCCAAACCTGATTCCGCTCAAACTGATTGAGCTCATCCTGCATGGCTAGGATCCGGTTGGGATCAGCAAGAGCTTCTTCTATGCTCTTAGGTTCCTGATCACTCAGGAAGCAGCAAAGCATAGCGCTCTCACCAAAGGACAACCTAGTCCTGACCCCCTCATTGATATCACCAATGATATCAGCCAATGAGTGATCATCTAGCCACCGCCTCCTGCTGACGGGTGCACTGGGAGCTGCTGACGTTCCCTCGCCTGATCCTGAAACATTAGTCTCGACAATAACAGGAAAAGAAGCGGAATGAGCAAGAACAGGGGATACTGAGTCATTTTCTGAGGGTTGACCAATATAAAAGAAATTGTTTCCCCCTACAGTGTTGGACTCAGTAACTGTCTCAGGTGCAGAAGCATCATCACTGACAGTACGTACCTCAGGTTGAGTCTGTGCCTCCGTCTGAGACTCAACATTCTCTGAGGCTGGGGCTAGCTGAGGGTTGGCCTGAGGTCCATCCTGATCATCATCATCTCATCCCTTGGGAGCACTGACAAGCTTGATCTTGAATTCAGGATTCTTCAGGCTCAGTCTCGTTATCCTCTTGATAACCCCCTCAGTGTCAGGATTCGGAACCTGTTTCCTATGCACTGATGCAGTCTCATCAAACACAACATGAGGTTTTTCCTCCACACAAAGGGTCCGACAGTTATACACCCTAAAGGCTTTACTGACTGAGGGGTATCCTAAAAAGACTCCCTCATCAGATTTGATATCAAAGGCTTTCAGCTGGTCTTTCCCATTGTTCAGGATGAAACACTTACACCCAAAGATATGGAAATAAGAGATGCGAGGCTTCCTCTTGTTCCAACTTTCATAAGGTGTCTAAGCATGTTGTTTGTTCAGCATAGATCGGTTCTGAGTGTAACAGGCAGTGTTGATTGCTTCAGCCCAGTACTTCTTGGGCAATCCTGACTCAGCCAACATGGTCCTGGCAGCTTCCTTCAGGGTCCGATTCCTTCTTTCAGCTACCCTATTTGCTGAGGGGTCCTGGCTGCAGAAGTCTCATGAGCTATACCATGGTTAGTACAAAAGTCAGTTATAATAGAGTTAATAAACTCTGTTCCTCGATCTGATCGGATCCTAACTATGCTCTGACCCTGTTCAGTACTCAGTTGTTTGATCAACTCTGGATGCTTGACCTGAGTCTCCTTTTTGTTGAGCAAGAAAATAACCCATCTATACCTGGAATAGTCAACAACAACAACAAGGGTATATTTCCTACCATTTATGCTGACAGGAGTAACTGGACCAAAAAGATCCATGTGCAGGAGCTGAAGCACTCTGTCATTTGAGAAGGCTTCTTTCACTTTGAATGAAGCTTTGGTTTGCTTGCCTTCCTGACATGCTCCGCACACGTGGTCTTTGCTAAAAACATCATTGGGTAGACCATCTACAATTGAGAGTCTAGAAATTTTGTTAATAATCTTGGAGTTTAAGTGACTCAGGCGTTTATGCCAAAGCCAACTGAGCTCAGAGGAGCTCTTAGCAACCAAACAAGTTTCAGGAGGGCTGCTCTTGAAATCAGCAAAATATACATTGCCCCTCCTGATACCTGTAATCAGAACATATAGTGTAGATTTGTCCTTCACAAGACACATGTTAGATGTAAATTCTACACTATATCCTCGGTCACAAAACTGACTGACCGAGAGTAAGTTATGTCTCAGTCCTTCAACATATGATACATTCAGTACTCGGACAGAGCCAATAACAAGGGTTCCGAATCCTCTGGTGAAACCCTTAGAGTTATCACCAAAGGTTACCTACGGGCCTTCCTGAGCTACATAATCCTGAAGGAGATCACGAAATCCGGTCATGTGCCTGGAACACCCTGAGTCCAAGTACCAGTCCTTCATCAGATCCTCCTTCTTCTTCTTGTAGCCAGCAGCGACCTGAAAAGAATCAGGCCTCAAGTACCCATCTAGTATTGGGTCCTACTGAGTCAGCCATACCCTTCGGGATCCAGATTTGTTTAACACTTCTGATAGCATCAGAGGTGTAAACCTGTCTCCCTGAAACATCAACATACACAGTCTTCTTCCTTTGTACCTGGGAAGTTGAGGGTGTATGTGTGTCAGCCTGAGGTTCAGGAGCCCTATATTTATTCCTGGGGGAGGGCCTCCTGTTCCTCCTTGGCCTGGGTGCATTGGGCTGAGTTTGATCCCGAGAAGGAGCAGCTCGGGCCTGACCTCTTGGCACTTGAGGTCTGGCCTGCGTGTTACCGGAGTCAGGTCTCCGTTGCCTTTCAGAGGCCACCTGGTTTGTCCTTCTCCTTTGAGGATTGGGACGCTCCTGATGGGCTCTGTGCCTTATCTGAGGAGTCTGGACCTCAGTAGTCCTCGGCCTTGCCTGAGGCCTCCTTTGACTGGAGTTCCTTCCATCCTGAGCATTCCTGGGCTGAGCCTGAGAAGTGCTAGGGACAGAATTCTTTCCAGTTTGAGGATTCCTAGGCTGATCCTTGGAGTTCCCTTGATCTGTCTTCCTTGACTCAGGATGAGAAGCCTTGACCTTTTCCTTAGGTTTTGGTCTTGGTTTCTCAGTCCTTTGCCTGACAGGTTCAACAGACATTTTCTCCTTCCCTTTGCCTTTGTCCTGACGAGCAACACTTAAGCTCTTGTCATCAGTTAGGGCAGGGACAAACTTCTTCAGAGAGTTGCTCCCTGAAGCACCTCTCTTTTTCTTGCCCTTTGGGTCTTTTGAGGCATCATAGCCTAACCCAGCTTTAGCACCATCAGTCAGCTGAGAGAAACATGTTAACTCATCAACCACTTGGGTGGATGTGTATAACTTCTTCAGCTTAACCTCAAGATGCCCATTTGTTTCTTTCAGGGCCTCAATTTCAGTGGTGAACTAAAGCACCAACTCTTCATGAGCTTTCTCTTATGAGATCAGCTCAAGATCCCAAGCGGTTTGCTCAGCACAAAGGCGAGCTTGCCACTCAGTTTCGAACATTACTCTTAGAGCAATTCGCTCAATCATCAGTTGTTCCTGAGCAAGGAACAAATTAGTATCACGAGTCTCAATCAGCGAGCTGATTACACCCTTCAGTCTCAATCAGTGAAGCTTCATCATGCTTGTTCCGAGCATGAAGCAGCTCTTCCTGAAGATGTACTAATCTGAGGGCTTCCTCAGTATCTCTTACTCTGAGAGACTCAGTTAACCGATCGTTCTCCCCAATCGGTTTTGGATTCACATCCACTGTGTGAGTATGAGTCACCTGCAGCCTTGAGAAGTCAACCATCAATTGCTGTAGGGCGAGCTGAAGGTCGAGTTCTCCTGCTGAGTCTGAGCTAAGCTCAGGTGCGTGATCAGGAGAAGAGGCAGAAGAACATACCTCATCATCTGCCATCAGGCAGAGGTCATCATACTCTTCATCGGAGAAGAGTTCAGGGGACCGGCGTCCTGGGCCATCTGAATCTGAGGAATCCTCAGCAAGCAATGCTCTCCGGTCTGATGCCCTGAGCTCTCTCTTGTCTCTCCGATCCTCTCGCTCACGAGCACTGAGCTCCGGACAATCATACTGATAATGTCCGGTCTTTTTACAGTGGTAGCACTGATCTACATTAGAAGCAAGTTTCTTGTCAGTGTACCTTTTATCAGATGACTCCCTACTGCTCCCTGATGATCGTTCAGGTTTGGAGCTGGATCTTCTGGGCTCATCCTCTCTCCTCTTTTCATCTCTGCGCCGCTCAGGCTCATCACGATTTCTCCTGGAATTTGAACCTCTCCTTTCTTCTCTTCGGGGGCTCGATCTTTTGGGACTGGAGTACCTGCGATCACGGCTGTCAGTATAAAATTTCTTATACCTTCCGAATCGAGAGTTCAGTTTCTCAAAACGTCGTGCAATCAGGCTGCATTCTAAGGCCAGCTCATCCTTGTTCATGTCTTTCAGAGACTTAGAACCAGTTCCAGCTTCAGGTTCAGGAGTAGCTTTAAGAGCCACGCTCTTTTCCTTTTCAGGAGTCTTCTCCTCACTAACTTCCTCACTGACAACACACTTCTTCTTCCTCTTATCGAGGTCAAATTCCAGAGCCTTTAACTCTGAGAATAGGTGAGAGTAAGGAATATTTGTAAGATCCTGAGTGTTCTTCAGCTGGATTACTCCTGTGTCCCATCTTTCAGGGAGACAGTTCAGGATTTTAGAAGACACCTCCCTCTTGGGAAACTCCTTCCCAAGGGTTGCTAGCTCGTTCATCATCTTAATAAATCGAGCTTCCATCTGATCGACGGATTCTCCCTCTAGCATCCGGAAGGCTTCAAACTTCCTAATTGCAAGATCTTTCTTATTCTCCTTGATTTTTTCTTATCCCTCACTCATCTCCCTCAGAGCATCCCAGATTTCCTTTGCGGTCCTCAGATGCAAGAGCCTGACCGAATTCTCATAAGAAACGGTGTGGAGTATAATGTTCTTGGCAACATTATCCAGTCCGATTTGCTTAATCTGATCAGAATTAAGCGCGGACCTCTCCACTTCTTTATCTCCGGCGGCTGGAACAGGGACATTGCCAGCAACAGGCCAGGTCATCTGAAGATTCCTCATAAACATGATCAGACCATGCTCGATCACCTGAGGCATCTGATCATGGATAGAATATAGATGTGCGAGTACCCTGAATTTCCAATAGTCATAATTATCGATAGAGAATTCAGGAAGATGGCCTTGGAGGCGTTTAGAACCGGATGCCATGATATACAGTTTTCAGAAACAAGATCTATACAGTAGACCACAAAAAGTTTCTCCTCAGAAATTGTTGGTAAACAAAGTCAGTGGTCTTTTGAACCACTGCTCTGATACCACTTGTTGGTCCCAAAACGAGTACAATCAGTGTATGGGAGGGAATACATTGATCTTAGATTTTTCTGAAAGACTCAGAAAAGACTCAGAAAAATGCTCTAACACTCTCAGTCAGGAATTCCTGAATTACTTAGTATGCTGAAGGTCCACAGGGGCAGCAGGGACAGTTCAGTAACGAGACAGATAAGCTGAGTGTGAGTAATGTGCTCGGATGCTCAGTAGAGATAACAAACCTACTGACTGCTAGGAAGCAAGTCAGTTGGACTACTATCTCAGTGAGCTAGAGTACGTGCGGAAAGTGAGCCTTTAGTTTCTACTCGTTTTAGTTTCTGAAAACATTTTCTCTGAATTGCTTAGTAAACTGGTGGTTAGGGCAGAGTGAATCGTATTGAGATTCAGGATGATTGATTCAGTCCTGAGGATAAAATAATGCAGAATGTTCAGTTTATTATGAAGACAGTTATGATCCTGAACAAGTATGTAAATCAGCACACAGGGGACTTTTTAACGTGGTGCGGAGATAACCAACTCCTACGTCCACGGCCTGATTTAACAGGAAGCTATCCTCAAACCTTGAGCATAGGTACTTGGTTTTACGTGCCAAGGGACACGAATAGCCAACTTCCTCTCTTAGGAACTAACCCCTCGGCGTTTTACAAGTCCCAGTCCTTCTAACCAACCAATCTCACACCCTGAGTGGTTTGGTATTCTGGTTTCCAACTGAGATAGCTCTAGCAATACAAAACAATGCTAAACATTAGAGTTATCAATCTAAGCAAATACAGAGTGAATCCTACTACAACACTAGGGAAATTTAATTGCAGAGTGTTGCTTATAGTATGCTTTGAGAGCTTGGATTCTTGAGAGTTTTCTCTTGTAAATTTCCCGTTAGCCTTGAATGGGTTCAAGGCTCTCCATATTTATAGGCAAGATTCAAAATAGATCCGTTGGAGGAGATCAAATTAAATCTTTCCTTTTTATGGTAGTTGCAGGCTAGAAATACTGTTTGACCTAACCGCCAAGCTTATTCTGGCAAGTTTGTCCCACCGCCTGCAACTTTTGAGATGCATTAAATGCCGAATTAAATGCTGCGCAGACTCCGTACATACGTGTCGAAAGGTCATTGGCTCTCCGCTCTAACGGCTAGTTGACTTTCAGACATTTGTCCTTCCTCGTACATCCAATACTCTGAGTCTCTTGTTAATAACTCAGTCTGAATGTTTGTCTCAGTGGAGTCTTACTGACATTCTCTTTGTCTCTTGTCCCATAGCATAAATAACCTTTTTGCTTTGGACCTACAAGGTTCAGGTGATCTGAACTAATGCCCGAGTCAGGTCTTATGTGTATTCAGCACAGCCTGATAAATTATTCAGCCCAGTATGTGTAACCTCTTTTGCTTTGGACTTTCATGGTTCAGATAAACGGAACCAAGGCCTAAGTCAGGTCTTAAGTGCATTCAGCACAGCCTGATAGATTACATTTACTCTTCACTGACTAAGTTCTGTCCTGAGTATGCTTAGTGTACTCAGTAGAAACATCATCCAATTGTACTTCAGGATTGACTTCAGGACGGATCATCAGCTTCGATCTTCAGCTTCAGACACAGGCAATCTTCAGCAAGGCTGACTGACTCCTTCAGGATGGATTATACTTCAGACTTCAGTAAATTGGGTCGACTCCAATATTCTTCAGTCTTCAGCAAGGTCCTCCTGTACTGAATTCCTAACCTAACTATCCTGAATTATTTTATCCTGAACAATTGTACTTAGACAGATTCATCAGGGGTTTTGGGATCTAATCAAAATACTCAGATTGTCAAAACAAGATCAAAGATGGCCTCAAATCATATCATGTGAAATCAATGTCTAATGTAGCCTTAAACAAGACTAAAGCCAAGTTCTAGAGTATAATGCACATGTGTGGATCTCACATCAAAGAAATATTGTCACACCCCAATTTTCATAAACAGCGGAAGTCTTTAATAAATCTTGAAAAGTAATCTTTTCGGGAGTGATCTAACTAATCTGGAACTAAATTTTTCTTTTTCTTTAAAACTCTTTGAATTAAAACATAATACCTTTCACATAATAAAATAACTATTTAAACATAATAAAATACCTCAAATAATTAAATCTACATGCAACCTAAATAATTCCAACTTAAAAAATCACATAATATCAGATTTAAACTCATAGGATCAAACATAAACTCGTGTACAGCTATAAACACAATATTTTTTGAAAAACAGTCCACTAGCTTTCTAGAAAATCATTCTTTTAACAAATCTCATATTGCCACATAATTAATCACGTCTAAAATACTTATTAAATCATATAATACTGATAAAATATATTTTTAATGAAAACTTCTTAATTTATTTCTTAAAAGTCGCATACTAGGTAATTAGAGGACTAATATTAAACCCTAGACTTCTACTATTGATAAAATCGTGAAATTTGGTTTACATGCATAATTTTTCATGACTAATATACTGTAAAAATTTCAGAATTAATGGAGTCATAAAACGTTAATTCTAGTCATGCAAAATTAAGGACTCTAATTAATATATAGGACCATAAATCATATCTTTTCACATGCAACTTAATTACTAACATATAACCACATAAAACACGACATATTTCTCCCCTAAAACGAAAATATACTAATTAATTAAATTCCTAACAAATTAATACCCTAAAACATGATAAATCACTAAAATAATCCATAAACTATCCCATAGAATAAAATCATAATAATAATCAAATCTTTTCAAAAGTCTAATTTTATTAAAAAAATTGTCTAAGCACCAGAATAATCATAAATTCAAATTAAATCCATCATGCGAATTAAAATAAAGTACCATAATTAATTAAGTTTCATAGAAACGAATTAAATAACAAATTTGCGTATGAATTCATCTTTTCATATTCCTTTTATTCCTACATCCACACGCCTCCACCATGGCCACCTCGTCCTTTACTCGACATAATCTGAAAAATAGTTTGGTGAAAGGGGTGAGTAATCATAAATAATCACTCCGTGGGGACGTTAGTTCGAAGTCTAAATATAAAGGACATGCATACATGAAAACATACCAACTTTTACATTCTTGATACGACTTAAGCACATCTCTTTTGACACTACATAAGAATATCCATTCTTTGATACCATATAAGGATATCCATTGTTTTGGCACTACTTAAGAGCACCCATTGGTGGATACTACATAAGAGTATCCATTCTTTGATACCACATAAGGATATCCATTGTTTTGGCACTACTTAAGAGCACCCATTGGTTGGTACTACATAAGAGTGTCCATTCTTTTAGCACATAAACACATAAACACATCAAACTAAATATTTAAAAATTGAACCGTTTTACCACTTTTTCACCATGAATCCCCACCTTTGATTTCTTTGGAAATAAGAGATGTGTGTACGTTCGGCCTTGCTAAAACCTTGCGTTGAAACCTCTACTCTTCCTCCTCAAATATTTCTCTTGAAACTTACTCTCTCTTTCTCTCTTTAATTCTCGAAATAATATGGTGTACGTGAAGATTGATGCCAATAAGGGTCTTATATTTATAGGATGGAAAAGATATAGGGCTTAATATAATATCTTGATGAATATATGAAGATGAATGAATATTATGGCTGAGATTTGTATCTTGGACGAAAATAATAAGGAGGGAGAAGAAATATTTGGTTCATGATCAAATCTTGGAAATAAAATATTCTAACATGCAATAGGTGTAGAAATCCAAAAATTGTAGGACCATAACAATAAAATCTTGGTTTAAATCTTTGGAATAATATCTTGGATGGAAAATAATGAATGTGGCCGAAAATATGAAGATGTGGAATATATGGCATAACATATCATGGAACATTCTTGGGAAATCTTGATCATATCTTGGTAATCTTTCTAATATCTCCAATATCAATCTAACAACCTCAAGACATTATAATATCTCATTCCTAAGGCCTAAATTTGGAAAATATACATAAGGATAATATTCATCTTTCTTAATAAAATATTAAGGACACTAACTAACTCTAAATATTGATCTCCCAAAAATACCCTCATCCTTCTAACAACTTTCGAATTTCCTCTCTCCTAAAAGTATTCCTTCTCTAAATTTAATCCTCATAATAATATCTAATCCCAAAAATAATAAGTCTTCAATTACTATTTTACCCTTAAAAGATTAATACTTAAAGGACTAAAAATCTTAATGGATTATACCACAAAATATTACTCCTATTCCTTAAAATATTAAAGTCCTGGTCTAGAAGTCCAAAAGTAATATTAATCGGATCAACTAATACTAAGCAAGAAAATAAAACTCAAGCTTAAGAACTTAAAGGATTAAAAACTAACTCTCTAAAAATGTAGGCACAATCGGCACTCTTCACAAGGTGACCGACTACTTCTTCTAGTGGACTAAGTCTACCCTTAGCTTGCCGCATCAGCTTAATTATCCTCTAAGTAAATATCTTCTAGAGAAATCTAATGCTACTTCTCCTTAATAAAAGTGATAATCCTTATTCTCGCCAATATTACTTACCTCAATAAATAAATTTTATACTTAATAAATTAATCCCAAATCTAAATCCTTAATTAATCACCAATATTAATACTGTAACTTAAGTAATTGAATTAATCCTCCAACAAATTAAATCTCAACTTAAATATTCACAATTATTCCCAAAGATACACTAAATATTCCTTAAATAATTTCAGAGATTTAACCATATCAAATATCATCTCTCCAAATAAATATATCCTAGATACTTATAATATCACTCTTGTCCATAAATAATACTCCCAACTTTTGCAAGTAACATTTAACACCTAGCAATAAAATCTTAACTTAACTCTTTACATATCCGACAAATATAGTCTAACTTTGCAACATGCACCTTTATCCCTTGAGAGTAATACCTTAAAGTCCTAACATTATTCCTTCACTTAAAGTCGAAATAATTCCAATAATAATCTCTTGATATTTATTTTTAAGAAAATCTAAACCCTGGATATTTTCTTGTTCTATAGCCTTTCATATAAAATCTAATCGGGATCCCAAAAGATTTATTCCTAATTTCTTGATCCAAATCTTTAATCACATATCCTAGTCAAGATCCCATATAAATTCATTCTTATCTCTAAAATAACAAACTCACTAAATTACTCCTGTACCCTTAATAAATTGGTACTTAATAAATCCCACTTTTCTCAATCCAAATTGAATTATAACACTCAATAACCAATCAACTTAAATCCTCTAAATCCTTAAATTAAATACTTAATTGGAGCATATCTTAATTTGGCTCTCTAACTTTTAATTCACATACTAAAGCCCAAAATAAATTATCAAGAACTTAATCTTAATTACCAAATACTCAAATCAACTTTACTAACTTAATCATCAGAAAAATTAATACTTAAGGCTCGTGAAAAACTTAAAGAACTAAAGCACAATATTTATTCCTACGCACAACTTAACTTTAAAACTTCAAATGACGACTTATAAAATATAATTTGAATCCATTTATGCTGGGCGTGACAAATATCCTCCGTTCAAGTTTGAAACGGGCATAAATGGCTCAAAACCTCACGGGTATAGGGTGATCATGACTCATCTCATATAAAAAATGCTCATATCATCAAAATCTCAAGTATCATCAAATCCATAGCACAAAAGACAAGATTAGAATCAAGCCATAACTCCACCACATCCAACATGAACTCTCAACTCATCCACACAACCATAAACATATCTCATGCCACACTACTCAAAACTAGCAACATCATGGCAAAAATCAACAAGCAAAAGAACGCATCAAGATAAGCATATGATCTAAAACATCATAGAAGCACTAGAATCATCAAAAGCATATCAATGCAATGAGATTTGCGAAACAAAGATACCCCCCCAAACTTTTTTGGACCATAGGTCTAAAAAGTTTGGCAAAGAAGTGGAGGAAAGATCATGCAATGCACCAATCAAAGCACAATACCACAAGAATCAATACTTAAGCTCCAAATCGCAATCTAAAATCCAGCAAACTAAACCTAGGAAATGAAAGCAAATAGGGAGAGAAGTGTAAAGACATACCTTGAGTTGGGATTAAGAATAGGAGAGTGAATTCCCACTTACACGAAAATGTCCTTCTTGGCCAAGTGAAAGAGAATTCTCCTCAACACATCCTTCTAGAGCTCACAAATGTCATTGCAAATCTACAATATGAAGAACGAACACACCCCCCAAACTTTTTCGGATCAAGGATCCTAAAAGTTTGGAAAAGAGTGATGAAAATAGGATTTGCCATGAATCAATGACCAATAAAGCATATATAAGCTCAAGTAAGCCAAGAAATCACCATATATACAAGAGGCGACACCCCCAAATTAACTAGGATAAATCACATGCACCAACCAAGTTAAGTAAACACTACCTCATATCAATGATCAAGAAATCCAAAACACATGCCTAAGCTTCAAATTCCTTCATTAAAACAACTAGCAAACAAAACATCTAACTACCAAGCAAACAACAAAACAAGTAACATTTTTAAAGGATGGGTTGTCTCCCATCTAGCGCTTGGATTTAACGTCCCCTAGCCGGACGACACCAATGTTAGCTAAAGGGCCACGGATATTTGGCATTCCTCCCATTATACAACAATATCAAAGCATTATGACTAAGGAAACATGTAGGATTTCTACCCCAAACACCTACTTTCCTTATCATTTTAAACTTATAAGCACAAGCATTTTCTTTCTCATTTCTTCTCAAACCAATCCACCCCCATCTCCTATTATCAAAAAATTTCAAAAGAATTTTCAATTCAATCTTATCATTGATCAACTCTAGAGGCAAGACAAATTCACAATGAACAACTTTATCAATGAAAGCACAAATGGAAGAGTCTAAGGGTTTAGAAATGCTTATTTTAATTGTAGGCTCCTCTTCCACTTTATTTGGTTGTTCTTTTTCAATGATGCTCATGTCCATGAGTGGACCTTCATTTTCCTCTTCTTGTTCTTTCTCCATTCCTCCTTTTGAATCTTCTCCTTCCTTATCCTCCACTTCTTGTTCTTGATTCCTATCAATATTAAAAATGAAGTATCATCATCATTATCATCATAAAGAGGATTAATATCATACTCAAGATAATTGTAAAAAGGATTCATAAAGCTCTTAAAATCGGAAGTATCTTGAGCATGAGCAAATTTGATCTCTTCATAATCATCTTTAGCTTCTTCATCCTCTTCACTTTCATCAATTTCTTCATTTTCCTCCTCCTTTACACACTCTTCTCTTTCTTCTTCTTCTTTGCAATCCTTCTTTTCTTCTTCATTCCTAATCAATATAGCATGAGGAAATTTATAAGCAATATCATCATCAATAATAGGAATTTCATAGTCAATGTAAGCATGAGAAGGTTCAACATACATTTGAGCTCCAACACATTTTACAAGAGAAAGAGATTTAATCGTCTCATGATGATGATGATCATCATCTTCCACATTCCCTTTTTCTTTATCATTACCCCCATCTTCCTCCTTAAACATCCTCTTTTCCATTTCTTCCAATTTCTTAAGAATTTAAGCTAAAATATCTTCCTCATAGCTTGAAGAAGTGTCCTCTTGATGGATAGTCATAGGAAGATATGGAGTGTAGGAGCATGTATAATCATGATGAGAGAAGGAATCTTGATTTGATGTTTTGCAAATCTCATGGTCTTGTTGGGTCATTTGCTCCAATTGCTTCAATTGCTCAACTTGGAGCTCTAAGCTCTTGATTTGATCTTCTTGAGTTTGGAAAAATCTATCAATCTTCCTATTTGTCTCTTTAAAACTTCTCACATTCTCCCATTCAATTTCTTCGAGTTGATTGAGGATGTAGACTAGAGTATCACCAAGATAGCTTGGAGGAGTTTCTTCCTGATGGCAAGGCATAAGAGAGGGTATAGTGTAGGAATGTGGATCTTCATAGGAGTAGGAATCTTGAGATGTATATGAGTTAGAAGGATAAGAAACTTCTTGTGGAGGTGGTGGAATTTGGGCTCGGTTCCATAACGTCATCATTAAGTACTTCATACACTCTTCTAACATGGTGATTTTATAGAAAGTGGTTGGGATTTTAAATGGGTAAAGTTGATGTAGGTATGGGTTAGGAGATGATATATTTTGTGGAGAATACGAGTAATGGTTGTATTCGCCCATCTTCAATTAAGTGCACTCCTACAAAAATCAAGCAAGTATCAACACTCACCAAGAATAGTAACAATCAAACAAAGAAAAGAAATGTAAACAAACATCAACTAGCTTGACAAAGAGACCATTTCCCCGGCAACGGCTCCAAAAACTTATTTTGGCATTGCCGGGACTCAAGGATGCTCAAGCAAACAAACAATACAAACCAACAACATTCAAAGACATTCAAGTAAACAAACAAATACTAGCTCGACAAAGAGATCGTTTCCCCGGCAACGGGGCTAAAAACTTGTTTGCCAAAATCGTGTATGATTTCCACCCAAGTCAACGTGGTTGTTGTTGTCGTGGCAAGGTAACCAAGTTAAATATCGAACACAGGGAAACGATGCGATATCAAGCAAGTATTGTAAGTTCACAAAGGCTAATAGCTAGGAAAGCAAGAAAACCATCAAGGATTCTATCTACTACGGCAAAGTAAAGTAAATCCTAACTATCACCTCAAAGAAGTGAGCAAGTGTGAAGTGTACATGGAAGTAATCCTATTATGGTTCCTCTAGAATCCTATCCTTCCTAGCATGCAAAAGGTCTCTTGGTGTCTTAGTCAAGCCAACTAGTTTCTAGATCTCTCTACAACACAAGGTAAGCTCTATTGGATGTCTAGATCTCTCTAAAAACTCCCAATACTCCAATTAAGAGGTCTTAAGCTAATATGCAATTCTCATTGGTCATACTAGCAATATATCAAACACTTGGTATGCATAAGATTCTTATAGCTCAATTCTTGTTGGTCCCTGAAGAAGACTTTGAGTCTTCTTGTTTTGAAAACAGCTGACTATACAATCAGCTGAGTGCGCAGTGTCTTTTTGTGCGGAAACGTTTTTAGTTTAATCCTTTTAATGAAAACCTTTTATTTAGTGCAGCAACTTAGAGCAATAAAATAAAGCAAGAAAAACACACAAGATTTATAGTGGTTCGGACCAACTGTCCTACATCCATTCTCCTCAATCCAACTTGGAGTTGAGGGGCTCTCTTACTCACTTACTAACTCCCTTACAACCTTCGAGAGAAATTTATCTTACAACTTGTTAGTGCAAACAGTCTTGCAACTAACTGATTGACTTCTACAAAGTCTTACAAATGAATAATAAAGTATAATGAGTGTGTTTATGTACAGAGGAAAAAGTGCAGCCTATCTGCTAGTGTAATCGCGTGTAGGAATGTCGTTATTTTTCTCTCTTATACTCATATTTATAGGTATAAAAAACAAGCCGTTAGAGTTGACTAGGATTTAAAATCCCTATAAATATGTAATTAATTAACCAGAGTGATTGATTGATTCTTGATTTCCAGGTTGATATCTTTCCATCTTTGGCTTGATCTTCAATCTGATTGACTTGATTGATTGCCTATGATTCTGGAAATCATCTAGCCGTTGTTGTGATCTGGTCCTTTTGATATGATTGACTTTCTGTAAATAAATCTTCTAAGCAACTGCTTCAGACGACCTCAGCTGCTGCTGCTGGTCCTCGTCTGATATGTTCAGGGCTCAGCTGGTATGTAGGGTCATAGCTGTCCTGAACGATCTCAGCTGATCTGGGTACTCCTCTGCTGATATGGCCTCGTCTGATTTCTGCACCTCAGCTGGTCTGACCTCAGCTGATCTAACCTCAGTTGATCTGACATCAGCTGATATCTAGCACCTCAGCTGACCTTCACCTAAGCTGACCATCCTTAGCTGATCTGACCTCAGCTGATCAGCTGACCTCCCAAGATGAGCTGGTTTTAATGGCATCAAAACATAAGGGATTTCCCAACAATTTCCCCCTTTTTGATGATATTAAAACCCGAAGAAAATTTGATATTCCTCCAATCAGCTGGCTTGCCTGAACTCATCTGATGTTCCCCCTTGATCAAATACCATCTGATTTCTTCGTGAAAAACATATGTGGGATATCTTGTAGATGAATTCTTGGCTACCTGTAGAGATTGTCGGCAGGAGTCAAAATTGGCATATCTTTCAGCACCGGGCTCGGAATCGCCAATATAATACCATTCTGGAAGTGGAATGACGATTCTAATTGAACTCACTGACATGCAGTGATCTATGACGTCCTGGATCAAAATTCCATCGTCTGGCAGCTCTAACAGTTGATTTTCTTTCTCTGAAAATTATAAAAAATCATCTGGTGTAATTTTTTATTGTTCTTCTGAACTGTAGACTACATGACACTTCTTAGGAAAGTCTTCTGATGTGCAAGAGTCATCTGTGCATGTGAGATCAGCTGCCTCTGAGGTCAGCTGAACACCTCAGCTGATGTTTCCCCTTACACAAATCTCAGCTGATTTTCCACCTAAGTGTAGGCCTTCCCCCTTAATTGGGTAGATGTTTGCGTTTGGACCTATACATCACACTCAGCTCATCTGATTTGATTATCTTCTCATCTGATATCAGCTTTTTGTCTAATCTCCTGAGCTGGTGTGTACCTAAAAATAAAATCAGGCAATAGTTACCCTACTGGGTCCTGGAGGGTCAGGAGGCAGTTCTTTAGCGATCCATAGGAATATGTCATCCTTATGAGGCTTAGGAGACCTTATCCATCTCCCATATTTATCAACAAAGACAATCTCCTTCAGAGGGTGTCTCTTAGGAGGATGTCTTAGAACACCAGGTCTGGTGATCTGATTATAAGGATAAGTCCTGCTGGAGCCTTTGAATGACTCATAGACAACAGCTTTAGCTGATTTTGCAGGTTTGGGTGGTACTTTAAATGTAACCGAGGGTGGAGAAGGGTTCTGCCTGGACTTGCCCTTCTGGGATGGTCCAGGCTGATCTCTCCTCATCTGATTTTTCCTTATTATCAGCTCCCTGAACCTATGCCTTTTTCTTCCCTTTAGAGGACTTAGGGAAGCCAACACTTCTTTTGTCATGCTCTTGTTGAGAGGAAGCAGCTATAGATGACATTGCATTATGTGCATTGGTCAGCTGATCCAATTTCAACTTGAGCTGATCCTCATTTTCTTTGGTCTGTGTATGCTGCTCGAAGAGTTCATCGAACTTAGCCTTTAATAGCTTGTGTTCCTCCTCCAACCCTAGATTTTCAGCCAGCAGCGTAGCTACCAACTGTTCCTGTTCCACACATTTAACTCTTAAGTCTTCTGACTCTTGAGTCTGTGAGGAAGTGGGTTCAGCTGATAGATCAGCAAACTGACCTTTCTCGAGGGTCAGCTGAAAGATTTCAGCTTTTAGCCTTGAGTTCTCCTCTTCTAGTTTAGCACAGACACTTAGAGAGGATTGGAGATCTGAGAGCAGATTTTGCATCTCAGACTCCATAGAATTGGTAGAAGAGCAAGATGAGCTAACAAAGGTGGTATCAGGTTCTACCTCTTCTGTGTCTGACATGAGGCAAAAATCCTCTGATGATGGTGAATTTGCAGTGGAGATGTATTGCTCAAAATCTTGAATAATCTTGTTCATCTCCTCTTCAAAGTTCACACCACAGTTGTAAGACATGATTCCTGCAAAAAGTGTTAGGAGAAATAACACGACAGGATTTTTCAAAAAGGATTTGGATCTGCCCTGGTGACCACTAACAGCTTCTCAGGCTGTGGTCTTTAGGACACACAGCTCTGATACCACTTGTTGGTCCCTGAAGAAGACTTTGAGTCTTCTTGTTTTGAAAATAGCTGACTATACAATCAGCTGAGTGCGTAGTGTCTTTTTGTGCGGAAATGTTTTTAGTTGAATCCTTTTAATGAAAACCTTTTATTTAGTGCGGCAAGTTAGAGCAATAAAATAAAGCAAGAAAAACACACAAGATTTATAGTGGTTCGGACCAACTATCCTACATCCACTCTCCTCAATCCAACTTGGAGTTGAGGGGCTCTCTTACTCACTTACTAACTCCCTTACAACCTTCGAGAGAAATCTCTCTTACAACTTGTTAGTGCAAACAGCCTTGCAACTAACTGATCGACTTTTACAAAGTCTTACAAATGAATAATAAAGTATAATGAGTGTGTTTGTGTACAGAGGAAAAAGTGCAGCCTATCTGTTAGTGTAGTCTCGCGTAGGAACGTCGTTATTTTTCTCTCTTGTACTTATAGGTATCAAAAACTAGCCATTAGACTTGACTAGGATTTGAAATCCCTATAAATATGTAATCAATTAATCAGAGTGATTGATTGATTCTTGATTTCCAGGTTGATATCTATCCATCTTTGGCTTGATCTTCAATCTGATTGACTTGATTGATTGCCTATGATTCTGGAAATCATCTAGCCGTTGCTGTGATCTTGTCCTTTTGATATGATTGACTTTCTGTAAATAAATTTTCTAAGCAACTGCTTCAGACGACCTCAGCTGCTGCTGGTTGTCCTCGTCTGATATGTTCAGGGCTCAGCTGGTATGTAGGGTCATAGCTGTCCTGAACGATCTCAGCTGATCTGGGTGCTCCTCTGCTGATATGGCCTCGTCTGATTTCTGCACCTCAGCTGGTCTGACCTCAGCTGATCTGACATCAACTGACCTGACATTAGCTGATATCTAGCACCTCAGCTGCCCTTCACCTAAGCTGACCATCCTTAGCTGATCTGACCTCAACTGATCAGCTGACCTCCCAAGATCAACTGGTTTTAATGGCATCAAAACATAAGGGATTTCCCAACAATTCTCATTTCATAGCTAACCATATAAGCCATACATTCCAATTAAACATACAAAACATTCATACAAGTCATTAATAAGAGAACTAATCCAACAAGATCACTAATTCATGCATAGGATCAACAAGAGACTAAATTCACCATAGTATTCATAAAACCATGCAACAAAAGATTAGCCTATGATTGATTGGAAATGAAAATCAACAATTAACAATGTAAACATCATGAATAGTAACTATAACAAGAGAATTAAAGGAAAACTTACCATATGAAGAGAAATTGAATACAAGCATCAAACCTTGAAAATGCTATCTCTAAATCCGGAATGCAAAATACAAAACTGAACTGTTGAAACGTAGCTTGAATCGAGAGAAGAACGTAGGAACAAACGGATCAAAAGTTATGGAAGAAAGAAGATTGCCTCTAACTAAGAACCCACTAAGTAACTACCTAATTTTCTCTCTAAACTAATCTAAGAACTAACTAATGATGATCCAATTCCTTGGAAATCTGATCAAAACATCTAACATAGATAGCCTAACAAGTTTCCCCTTTTTGATGATATCAAAACCAACTCAGCTGATCTCAACAGATAAGCATATTTAAACAAAATCAAGATCAACATAGGACAGAAAAGAAGATCTTTAAGTAAGATCTTTTAGACAGAATCAAAATGCAGCTGACAACAAGTAGTTGTCTGGAATCATAAAGCTTTATTAAATTCAAACGAGAAAGAACAATCAGAGAAAGAGATACCTAATCATCAGCTGACACAGCTGGACTATTACATGAGGAGAGGTCTTCTGCTGCTGAGAGGAACTTGCAACCAGTCCAGGAATCTCTTCTCTATCTTCTTCAAAGCTGGCAGGGAGTTGTCAGAAAGTAGATGAAAGAGTTGAGTGATCTGCAGCCAATGCTTCCTGATTTCCACCCAATCTATCTTCCCACTCTCATCAGTTGGGGTTGGAAGATACTCAATCTCTGGCAACTCTAGTTGAACATCTACCTTAAGCATCTCTTCTATGATAGCTCTGAAGAACTTGGGAAATGTCTCCTTCAACCAGTCTCTGAACTCAGCATTTTTCTCTCTTTCTCCTCTGGTATCTTCTCCTCTGAGGACATAGAAGTGGATCATGGTTTTGGCTTTAATAGTTTTCCAGAGATCCACCAGCTCATTAGACAGTTGATTGTAGAACATATCAATTGGTCCATCTACTAGAGGCTCATTTGGATCTTGGATGAACTTTCCACTCCTAGTCCTGCTGCCTTGAGCGACTGCCTTCCCCTTCTTCTTCAGCTTCCTCTGATATCTCCTCTCAAGCTCATCATTCATCTCTCTCTCCTGCCTCTTCCTCCTCTCCTCAGGGGTTTTTTTCTCAGCTAGCTGCAACTCCTTAGCCAGCTTCTCATCCAATTCAGAATTCATAATTCATAATTCTTTTCTTCTTTTCCCTTTCTTCAGCAACAACTTCTTGCTTCTGCAATGTCTCAGCCAATTTCTGATCTCTCAGCTCCTGAGTCTTCTGAGCGGCCATCTTTCTGGTGTTGATGTAATCTTCAACATTTTCTATCCTAGCAGATAGAACCCCTTGATTATCCACCAGAAGAGCTCTCAGAGAGGCCATCTCAGCTTGCAAGGCAGCAATAGCAGCTGAGTTCTTCTCTTCCCCCTTTTTGATATCATCAATAACTACAGCAAAGGGTAGAGAAGTAGCAAGGTTGTCCACAACAGCTTTAAGGTCCTCCTGACCGTGTTTGCACTCAGCAATTTGTCCTCCAACCTTTTGGAGACCAATCTGAATCTCTCAGACTCAGCAGCAAGAGATGCAGATGCATCATCATTGAAGGCCCTGGCAGTTGCCTTGAAGTTCTGGAGAGTATTGAAGAATTCAATCCGAGTGGCATACAAGCTGTCCTCCATAGCTTCCTTCAGCTTGTTGTGATGGTCCAGCAGGACTTGATGAACATGAGTTTCAATCATAGAGGGGGCAGTAGACTTGGCAGCAAGAAGAGTAGCTTTGACCTCCCTGATGTGGTCATCAAAATATTCTTTCAATTGATCCAAAAGTGCAGGAGTTACCTGATCAGTAGGGGAGATCTCAAAGCTCGCTGTTGGAGGAATAAATTCAGTCTCTGCTGTTTCAGGGCAATCCAGTGCCACTCCATCCTTTAGTAATAGAGCTCGAGCCACCTTCCTCAGCCCTTCAGGGGTCGTCAGCTGAGATGGAGCCTTAACCTCCAAGGCCTCCATCAAAATTTCCTCCCATTCAGTAAATGCTGCCTCTCCCATCTCCTTTATTAGGGCCAGAAAGAATGTGACAGGCCCTTCTCTTACTTGCGCCCAGACAAGCCCATCAGCAAGTATGTCCTGGTAGGCTGGATAAGGGTTGAGTTTGGGAATGTAGAGGGAAAGGTGGGCAAGGGCAGAAATAATCATCCCTCGTTCAAGAGGCCCTTTTGAACGATGGTGAGATAGGCGTGCTTGTTTGGCCATTTCTGAGGGAGAGTTGGGGTTATCAAGGTTGATAGGTTTAGGGTGAGAGGGTTTGGGGATAGCTGAAGGCTCACCAGAGGTAGCTATCTCCTCTGGTTCATTGCCGATTGGGATTTGTGAAGGTGTGGGATCAGCTGGGGTGGTGGAATGTAGGGAAGGATCAGAGAGGGAAGAAGGTGAAGCTGACCTGATAGGTGAGGCAGCTAAAGGTGTCTCTGCTGATGGAACATCTCCAGAGGAATGTAGCACTTCAGTCTCAGCAACTGAGGGCTCAGCTGATTCCCTCTCCTCTGACTCCTCTTCCTCTCCATCAGAGTCAGATCCAGAATTCTCATCTGATTCAACTTTCTCAGCTGATTCTTCCACAGCTTGCTCTTCTTCTTCATCAGAAGACTCGTCAACCAGCAGAGTGGCCCTCTCTGCTGAAGATTTCTTCTTCAGACTGCTCAACACAGCAGTATCATCCTCTTCATCTGAATCAAAGGAAAGCTTCCTTTGAACTGGAGTGGTTTCCTTCTTAGATTTCTTCTTTTTATCCCCTCTAGCAGGCTGTGAAGCCTTCCTCTTCTGCTTCTTCTCATGACCAGCAGAAGGACCAGGGGCAGCAGCTACAGGATCAGCTAAGGAGTCTGAATATGCTGGCCCAATAACGTCCAAGTTACTTCCCCTTAAGAACTTGGTGTGGTTGTATTCAACAACCCATTCCGCATCCCACTCATGCTGGGGCAGCAGATGATCCAGGATGATAGTTATCTTGGTGGTCATGGAGCATTTGGATTTGAAGCCATAAACATGTTGTCCACCCACTTCCTTCACCGTACACCTCTTGGACTCCTGTTGCAGGCGGAACCATAGCAGACTTACCCAGTCTGCTTGCACCCCATCAAGAACAGTACGCGTCACACTCAGGCGGAGTTTGGTAATGGCGTCCAAACTCCCCTGTTCCGCCAAGATGACCTTGGTCACCACATCCATCAGGAATCGGAAACGCCTCCTCAGCATGGATTTCTTCAAATTCGTGGTGGTGTCCCTATGACTCTTCCTGGCCATTAACTTAAAAGTTTCCAGGTAGTCGCCTTCTTTGTATTTGTGAGGTTGGACACCAGTGGAGGATAGGCCAAAGATGTCAGCAACAGCATCCTTGGAGATAACAACAGCTACTTCATCAACCAAGGAGCTAATGGAGTTTGTGCTGAACTGGGCCCTAAGAAGGAATTGGAAGGCATAGAAATTTAGGGTTTTATGGTCAGGGGGGGTCAAGGAGATGAAGGTTCTGAGATTTTGAAGTTGGAGAAGGTTTAGGATTTCCCTAATTTCAGGAACCCTAGTCGTGTCGAAATCGACACACATCTCTGCGTACATCTTTTCCTTGAAGAGTTTTTGCATTGCCTTAGATGCCATACTTTCAAAATAGAGATTGAGTGCAGAGAGAATAGTATGCAGGAATACTTTGGGCAGAAAGATTTAGGAATAGAAGTTTTCAGAAAGAAGTTAAAAAGGGTATATATAAGTATCGAAAGATATGAGCAGTTTTTCCAAAATTAAAACCGATCAGTTTTGATCGTAGATTTGTATCTTGCATCACACAAATCAAAGGTCCAGAATAAATGACCTTTGAGAGTTTTGGAGGTGATGCGTGGGTGTCAGGATTTCGAAAGGTTTTGACCGCCTCAAAAGATTCACCTTTTTGAAAAAGGTAATGATGAAATCACTTTTTGAGAAAATTTAGGCGGTGTTAAATTAATTACAACTGACACCTTATTTTGAAAAAGGTAATAAATCCCCGAATTTTCGTAAAAGAAAATATTTGATTGCCAATTTTCTAAAATAATTTTAGAAATTAGGGATTTATTAAATTTTTGAAAAGATTTGATAAATAAAATAAGATTTTAAATCCGACATAAAGATCATAGAAATACTTATCGGGAAGCTGACGTGGCAAAGTCAGCTGATAAGAGCGATCCTCATAAAAATCTTTTCTGCTCATCTGGGTCTTTGATATCATCTTATATGGACCAAGTAGCCTTGTCTGACTCTCATAACTTATCCCTGTATCAAGTTAGACATAACAAGATAGAGAAAAGAAAGGAAAGAATAAGTAGACATACCAGATCAGCTGATGTGAGGATCAGCTGATTTCTTCAGCAGAATAGTCCTCAGCTGGGTACCAGCTGACTCCCCGTTTACCAAAAAAACTTTCTTTCTAAATAACTGCTCCTCCATCTATCATTCCTAACTCTGCTACTAATTCTCTGAATCTTATCTCTGCTAAGGGTTTGGTAAGCACATCTGCTCTCTGCTTTTCCGTATGAATCTTCTCCATCCTGAAATCTCCCTTCTCAGTATGATCCCGAAGAAAATGATGTCTTATGTCCACATGCTTGCATCTAGTATGGAGAACAGGATTCTGAGTAATGGCTATTGCACTTATGCTATCACAGAAGATGGGTATCACTTCTGTGAACACATGGTAGTCCCTCAGTTGTTGTCTGATCCAGAGCAGCTGAGAACAGCAACTACCAGCAGCCATGTACTCTGCCTCTGTTGTAGAAGTAGCTACTGAAGTCTGCTTCTTGGAGAACCAAGATATCAGCTTACTTCCCAGAAACTGACATGTGCCAGAGGTTGATTTCCTATCAATCTTGCACCCTCCATAGTCAGAGTCTGAGTACCCACTCAGCTGAAAGTTGTCATCAGCTGGGTACCAGAGGCCTAGATTGTAAGTACCCTTCAAATACTTTACAATCTTCTTTGCTGCTTCCAGATGAGATTTCTTAGGATTTGCCTGAAACCTTGCACACACCCCAACTGCAAAGCTGATATCAGGTCTGCTGGCAGTGAGATACAGCAGAGAACCAATAAGTCCCCTATATTGTGTCTGATCCACTTTCTCACCAGCCTCATCTGGATCCATGCTAAAGTTTGCCATAATTGGAATCTTAGCTTCTCCGCTACTACTGATTCCAAACTTTTCAATCAAATTCTTGGCATACTTAGCTTGGCTAATGAAAGTTCCATTGGACATCTGCTTCACCTGCAGTCCAAGGAAATAAGTCATCTCCCCCATCATAGACATTTCAAACTTGCTGGTCATCAGCTTGCAGAACTCATCACACATCAGCTTGTTGGGGGAGCCAAAGATGATATCATCCACATAGATCTGCACTAAGAGGATATCATCCCCGTCTTCCTTTCTGAACAAGGTTTTGTCTATCTTTCCTTTACTGAATCCACTATCCAGTAGGAACTGTGATAGAGTATCATACCAAGCTCTAGGTGCCTGCTTTAGTCCATATAAAGCCTTCTGCAACCTATAAACCTTGTTCCCAATCTCAAATCCTGGTGGCTGTTCCACATAAACTTGTTCTGCCAGGATTCCATTCAGAAACGCTGACTTGACATCCATCTGATATACCTTGAACCCTTTGAAAACAGCGTAGGCCAGAAACAATCTAATGGCTTCTAGTCTTACCACAGGAGCAAATGTCTCATCATAGTCAATCCCCTCTGACTGTGAATACCCCTGGGCTACTAACCTTGCCTTGTTTCTAACCACTACATCATTTTCATCCTTTTTGTTCTTAAATACCCACTTAGTGCCTATGACCTTCTAATGTTTGGGCCTCTCCACTAGAGTCCAAACTTCTTGTCTCGCAAACTGATTTAGCTCCTCTTGCATAGCAACAATCCAGTTTGGGTCTTCAAGAGCTTCATGGATATTCTTGGGTTCTATCAGAGACACATAACAGCTGAATTGAGAACCCAAGTTTAGCTTTCTTCTGGTCTGAACACCTACACTTGGATCTCCTAGAATCTGTTCAACTGGGAAATCAGACAATGTCTTCTTGCCCCTTTGAGGTGCCATAGTCTGCTCCTCTTGGGTCTTTTCTGAAATTCCCCCTTGGTTAGTGTCAGGAGTCGAAGTACCATCATCTGGTGCTGATGAGGATTTATCAGCTAATTTGGGCTCATCATCTGAATCTGAATCTGAATCTATCCTAGGTACTACTACCTTAATCAGGTCTGGCTTATCTGACAGATTCAGTTGATCCACCTCTTCTGCTAGCTTCTCCTTGCTGTACTCATGAAAAGATTCATCAAATACAACATAGGGTGTCTCCTCCACACAGAGAGAGACTTTATTAAAGACTCTATAGGCTTTGCTACTTCCAGAATATCCTAAGAATATTCCTTGAGCAACCTTAGCATCAAAAGTCTTTAACTTAGTCTTTCCATTGTCATGGATGAAACACCTACACCCAAAAGTATGGACAGAGGAAAGGTTAGGAGTTTTACCTTTGTACATTTCGTAAGGAGTCTTCCCATGTCTCTTGACTGGTAGACACCTATTTTGGATGAAGCAGGCAGTGTTGATGGCTTCTGCCTAAAATCTTTGAGGAGTCTGATATTCAGCTAACATAGTCCTTGCTGTCTCCTTGAGAGTTCTGTTTCTCCTCTCAGCTAACCCATTTTGCTGAGGTGTTCTGGCAGCTGATGTCTCATGCTGAATACCATTATCCCTGCAATAGTCAGAAACAACAGAGTTAAGAAACTCAGTACCTTTATCACTTCTGATTCTGACTATGCTGAGGTCCAGCTCCTTCTGAATCCTCTTGAACAACTCCAGCATCTTGACCATAGTCTCATTCTTCTTGAACAAGAACACTACCCAAGTGAATCTTGTATAGTCATCAACAATCACCAGTGTGTACTTCCTTCCACTGAAACTGAGAGGTGAGACAGGTCCAAACAAATCCATATGAAGCAGCTGGAGTGCTTTTGTTGTTGAAGTACTCTGCACATCTTTGAATGAGGCTTTAGTCTGCTTCCCTTTCTGACAGGCATCACACTTCTGCTCAGATGCAAACACCTCATTTGGTAGACCTCTGACTAGACCCTTTCTTGCAACCTTGTTGAGAGTCTTGAAGTTTAGATGACCTAACCTCTTGTGCCAGAGCCAGCTGATCTCTAGTGAGCTTTTAGCAACCAAACAAGAGTCAGCTGGACAGCTTGCAAAATCTGCAAGATACATATTACCTCTTCTGAGGCCAGTTAGTAGCACCTGCTCATTTAAATCATTAATAACAAGACAAGAGTTCTTAGAGAATCTTACTGAATATCCCTTGTCACAGAATTGGGATACAGACAGAAGATTGTGCATGAGTCCCTCTACATAGTAGACTTCTTCAACTCTTGTTCCTTTGATCAGCAAAGTGCCTACTCCTCTGGTGACTCCAAAATTATTGTCACCGAACACAACTCTAGGCCCATCCAACGTTATAAAGTTCTGGAGAAGATGCTTCTCAAAGGTCATGTGCTTCGAGCAACCGCTATCAATATACCAGACATGACCCTTGGCTTCTCCTCTTTCTATAGGGCTAGAGTTAACCTGAAATTAAAACTCAGGCTTTAGGTACCCTATCTTTGGGTCCTGATTGGTTAGTATCGACTTTCTGGATCCACAGGTAGAGATCATCCTTATGAGGTTTAGGCGATCTTAACCTTCTGCCATATTTGTCCACAAAAATCATCTCCCTCAGAGGATCTTTTCTGGGGCGATGAGTGATAACAGCAGGTTTGTAGGTGGGTTGCTCAAAAGGATAATTTCGACTTGAGCCTCCGAATGACTCATAAACTTTAGCCGGTGAAGGCTTGCCTACTTTGGTTACATTAAAAGTAACCCAGGGCTGAGGTCTGTTTCGCTTGGGTTTACTCTGCTGAGATGACCCAGACTTATCATTCCTCTGCTGATTCTGCTGAGTTCACCTTGTCTTAGCTGAGCTATGACTTGGATTCCTCTTCTGATCTCGAGGCTTCTGAGCTTTGGACTTATGTTGATTGTCAGCATGCTTCTGAGTTTTAGTACTCTTCTGCTCTGCTGAAACCTTTTGATCACCAGCAGACTTCTGAGCTTTGGAGCTCTTCTGTCCAGATGGGACCTTTTCTATCCCTCTGCTCTTTTGCCCTTCTGATCCAGATGCTGGCTCAGCTGGCCCTTTACCCTTTCGAGGATCCCTAATTAATCCACTGTCACCTTTCTTCTTCTTTTGTGGTTTGGGTTTGGGATAACCAAGACCCCTTTTATCATTCACAGTTTGTGAGGACACAGCTATTTCAGACACGGCATTTTTTGCCTTAGTCAGCTGATCCACTTTCAGCTGAAGATTCTGTGAATTTTTTATTATCAGTTCATTTTGCTTGAAGAGTTCATCGAACTTAGCTGTCAGCAGATTATGTTTTTCACTTAAGACAGTGTTCTCAGAAAGTAGCTTTTCTATCAGCTTCTCATGTTCCTCACATTTCGCTATTAAGTCAGCAGACTTGTTGGCTTGTGAGTCATAGGATATCACTGGTAGTCTAGCACTTTCCAGATCTTTTCTCAAGCTTAAAACTTCAGCTTTCAGACTTGAGTTCTCCTCTTCCAGCTTAGAACAGACTTTTAATGAGGATTGGAGATCAGATAACAACTTGTGTATATTTGACTCCATAGAATAGGTAGAGGAGCAAGATAAGCTAACAGAGTGAGTAGGAGAATTTACCTCTTCTACCTTAGCCATGAGGCAAATATCATCCTCTGATCCTCTGCCAGCAGAGCTCTCTTATCAGCGAACCTGCGATCTCTCTTGATCCTCTTCTCTTCTCTCTCCCTTGGGGTAAGCTGAGGACAATCATAACTGAGATGTCCTGGCTTGTTGCAAGTGAAACAAACACCATCTCCTCCTCTTCTGGGACTTGGTTCCCTCCTTCTCTCTGGAGACTTGTATCTGGTCTCCTGTTCATCTGATGGTCTTCTGACATCAAATGATTTCTGGTATCTTCTGGAAGAATCACTCTTATTCTTCTTCCAATGAGATCTATACTTCTGGAACTTGTTTGACATCTTGTCAAACTTCTTGTTCAATAAAGCAAGTTGCTCCTTTAAGCTCATGTCCTCTGGAGCAGAGGACTTCTCTTGACTATCAGCTGCAGCAGAGAAAGCAACATTCTTTGTGGCTGATGAAGTTGGAGTCTCATCTTCTTGATCCTCTTCTTGGATATCGAACTCATGTGCCTTCAGATGAGATAGCAGTGTATGATGACTCATCTCAGATAAATTCTTTGTCTCTTTAATTACTGTCACCTTCACTCTCCATCTTGGAGTAAGAGATCTCAAAATTTTGTTATTAATCTCTTTCTCCGAGTAATCCTTTCCTAAGGAGCTTGCCTTATTCAGTATGTTTGTCAGCCTCATATCTAGCTGATCAATGGTTTCATCAGCTTTCATTTTAAATGTGTCAAAGGTATGTAAAATAGCTTGAAGCTTGTTCTCTTTGATTTGATCTGTCCCTTCACACATCAAGGAGAGTTTCTCCCACATCTCCTTAGCAGTTTTGCACGTCTTGATTTTCTCTATATATTCTTTGGAGAGTGTCTCAATTATTTCTGTTCTGGCCACTTGATCGAGGTTGAAGAGTTTCCTTTCAGCATCGTTTAGTTCACTCTTCTTCTTCTCTGTCTTCCTTCTTTCACTGATTTCAGCTTCTGGAGTCTTGCCATCACTTACTCCTTCCCAGAAGAACTTGATTGGCCCTTCCTCCAGAACATCTAACATCCGATCATGAATGGCTCCAAGGTGATTCTCCATTCTGAATTTCCAGTAATCATAATCCTCTATGGAGAATTCAGGCAACTTCCTTGTCTTGGATCCACTCTTTTTGTAGGAAGACATATCTGCAAGTGATTAGATAAAAAGCACACAAAATTTTCTAAAAACAGATTTTCAGGGATCTGTCCAGGTGACCACCAAAAGCTTTCTCAGACTGTGGTCTATTGGACACACAGCTCTTATACCACTTGTTGGTCCCAAAGGCAGGTTTTTAGGGAAGAATACCTTTGAACAAGTCTAGAAGGGGGGGTTGAATAGACTTATAAGTATTCAAAAACCTTTTTCAAATTATTCGGCTTATTCAGAAAACCAGCAGACTACTTGAGGTAGTCTGAATTTGAAAGTAGTTCGCTGTGAATAGTGCGGAAACGTTTTTAATGAAAATCGACTTTTAGGTGATGTGCACAAATAAGAACAAAAAGAGAACGAAAAGATACGAGGGATTTATAGTGGTTCAGACCAACTGTCCTACATCCACTCTCCTCAATCCAACTTGGACTTGAGGGGCTCTCCACTAACTCACTTACTCACTTACTTACACAGTTTGAGAGTACTACTCTCTTTACAACTTATCAAAGCTATAATTGCAATTGACTTCTCACAGCTTCTATAAAGCTTTTACAAAGGATAAGTATGAACGGTGTTTTTAGCGTAAGTGATAAAACTGATAGAGTATTGACTAGCTTAATATGCGTGTAAATCCAATACTCAAATTATCACTATTACTCTAATTTATAGGGTCAAATAACTAGCCGTTGGAAAAGACTAGAACTCTGAGATCCTATAATCTCGTATTCAATCAATCATTTGTGATTGATTGAATTTCCTTCTTGATTCCCGTCAATCTTCGTGATCTACAATCAATCAAGTTTGTCCCCTTGATTGATTGATCTTCTATTCTGGGAATCCTCCTTTTATGTCGCAAGTCAACCCTTAAAATGATTCTGAAGAATCTGGGCCGAGCACAAGACCTCAGCTGATCTGTCTTCTCAGCTGATCTGTCTTCTCAGCTGGTGTGCCAGTCTGCTGATACTTGGACCTCAGCTGATGTGCAAGTCTGCTGGTGTGCACCTCAGCTGTTCTTCTTGACTTCGTCTGGATACGTCTTTTATCCATGGTCCTTGTCTTGTCTGCGACGTGCTTTCAGCTGATCAGCTAATCTTCTGATATCAGCTGATCTGTCTCTTCTGATATCAGCTGATGTTAACTTCTCTTATGATCTGCTCTTGATGCTCCAGTGTCAGCTGCATAAAACTTCTGTCTTCTGAAGTCGGCTAAGTCCACAAGGTCTTAGCTGGTCTTCTCTTCTATGATAGCTTCGGATATTCTAGGCAGCAAGGTAGATTCCCCCTCACTTGAACCTATCTAATCCTAACTACTCATTAGCTGACTAACATGTTCAGCTGGTCCTATTACAAGCTGATTGGTTTATTATATCATCAAAACATCTAACATAGATATCCTAACAACAGCCTTAGCTGATTGTGCAGGTTTGGGTGGTACTTTAAATGTAACCGAGGGTGGAGAAGGGTTCTGCTTGGACTTGCCCTTCTGGGATGGTCCAGGCTGATCCCTCCTCATCTTTTTTTTCCCTTTTTCCTTATTATCAGCTCCTTGAGCCTGTACCTTTTTCTTCCCTTTAGAGGACTTAGGGAAGCCAACACTTCTTTTGTCATGCTCTTGTTGAGAGGAAGCAGCTATAGATGACATTGCATTATGTGCATTGGTCAGCTTATCCAATTTCAATTTGAGCTGATCCTCTTTTTCTTTGGTCTGTGTATGTTGTTTAAAGAGTTCATCGAACTTAGCCTTTAATAGCTTGTGTTCCTCTTCCAACCCTAGATTTTTAGCCAGCAGCGTAGCTACCAACTGTTCATGTTCCTCACATTTGACTCTTAAGTCTTCTGACTCTTGAGTCTGTGAGGAAGTGGGTTCAACTGATAGATCAGTAGACTGACCTTTCTCGAGGGTCAGCTGAGAGACTTCAGCTTTTAGCCTTGAGTTCTCCTCTTCTAGTTTAGCACATACACTTAGAGAGGATTGGAGATCTGAGAGCAGCTTTTGCATCTCAGACTCCATAGAATTGGTAGAAGAGCAAGATGAGCTAACAGAGGGGGTTTTAGCTTCTACCTCTTCTGTGTCTGCCATGAGACAAAAATCCTCTGATGATGGTGAATCAGCAGTGGAGATGTATT
>JAPKLY010001514.1:827-41933 GCA_026898435.1 Prunella vulgaris | reverse complement strand
TTGACTTCAGGATGAATCAGCAGGCTTCGATCTTCAGCTTCAGAACAGACAATCTTCAGCGAGACTGACTGACTTGTTCAGAATGGTTTACACTTCAGACTTCAGTAAATTGGGTCGACTCCAATATTCTTCAGTCTTCAGCATGGTCCTCCTGTACTGAATCTCTAACCTAACTATCCTGAACTATTTTATCCTGAACACTATACTTAGGCAAATTCATCAGGGGTTTTGGGATCTAATCAAAATACTCAGATTGTCCCAACAAATATATATATATATATATATATATATATATTTAAACTCTAACTTCTCACCTTCTCAGTAAAGTGATAATTCATTTATTATATAAATAATTTTAATATATAAAATAAACAAATGAGGCTTCCATATTTTTAGGTCAACCAATAGATATGGTATATATTTTTAAACTCTAAATTCTCACGTTAAATTCTAACTTCCCACATTCTCAGTAAAGTGATAATTCATTTATTATATAAATAATTTTAATTTATAAAATAAACAAATGGGGCAAGTTATTTCTTTCTTTCTCTGTTTATTTTATTTTAATTGGCCCACTTTACCTTTCAAATTATGCAAGCTTTGATTGTTATTTCCACTATACCCACAATTACTTTAATTCTTTTCTTTCCTTCTCTGTTTTGTTTTATTTTCCATTCTAATTTTTTTTTTATGATCTTTCAATTTTGAACTTATTATGAATTTTTAGTTATTATGAAGTTTTAGTTATTATGAATTTTTAGTTTCAGGTTAATTCGATTTTAGTTATTATGAATTTTTCGAGTTAATGGTGCAATTAATAATTTTTTTTGTCTGAAGAACTTAATATTTTATGTTCTCTTCTTGTTAAATTTTTTTGTAAATATTTTATTCTCCAGATTTTTAATGACGTGGAGAAATTTTATTGACGTGGATGCCACTAAACAGCCATGGTGGAGTATTAGGCCTATTTAAGGTATCACATATCACTCATATGAGATTTGGCCCGAAATTAGCATTAATTGGTCTAAATTTGCAAAACTTAAAAGAAAGTGGCCTAAATTTGCAAAACTTAAAAAAAATGGCCTAAAATTGCAAGCCCGCAAAGATAATGTCCTCTTTTTGCAAACAGTTATAAGATACTTTCCTAAAAAAATAATTTTCCCCTACACATAATACTCTAATTGAGAGGCCTTTACTCATAAACAATTCTCATTGACTTAAGAGCATTTAATCAAACACTTATGAACAAGCTCAATTCTCATTTGTTGCCAACTCATTTAGGTTCTATACATCTTATTGGCATTCAAAGCATTCATACAAATCATTAATTAAGAGAATCAATCAATCAATTTCACTAAACATGCATAGGAATAATAGAACACCAAATTACTACATAAGGTTCATACACCAATGCATAAAAGGGATTAGCTCATGGGTAATTGGGTAATCAAATCAACAATTAAGTACACTTGTATCATGATTAACAATAAAATGTGTAGGGATTACAAGAGAATTACCTATTACATTGGAATTGAAAGATTACTCTACTACCTTGAAAATCCAACTCTTGATCCGGAAATCGAAATACAAAAACGAACCGTAGAATTAAAGCTCTTGACGATACGAATCTAATGATATAAACGGATGAAGAATCTAATGATTAGATTGCAAGAATCTGTAGAGAGAAATGCAAGGAATTAAGAAAACCCACTAATAACTACCTTACCTCCCTAATGAAATTGGAATAATGAAAAGTCCCTCCAAAATCTGAAACTTGATGTATTTATAGTGTTCCTCATGCTTAGACCAAAGTGCCCTTCATTAAACGCGCAAAAGGACGAAGATACCCTTAATCGTGAAGCCGCGCGACCATGAACTGAGAGGCGCTCGACCAGCCTGTGCGCGCGCTTGGTCGCGTGCTGCTTAAGTGCTCGACTCAGAAAGTGGCGCGCAATCATAGGCAGAGAGGCGCGCGACCAGACCACATTCGTGACGTCCGATCTCCGACTTCCTCATTTTTTATTTGATTTCTCATCCGTGCTTCCTAGGGTCTTCCCTTGAGTCATTTGAACTTCTCAACATGCTCGGATCATATCGTCTCTCTCGCTATAATCACGAACTTCTCGTTTTTACTCAATTTTTCCTATAAAACACACTTTCTTGCTAACAAAAGGTCAATAGCACACAATTTATAGCATATTAGGGTCAAATAAGAACATAAACTCATCAAAACCATATAAAAATGATGCAATTATGACCCTAATTAATGTCTAACTATCAAACGTAAATAGTAAAAATGTGTTAAAAGAATGAAATAAAAAAAAAGGTAACAAATATTCAATAAATTCATGCAATTTCCATCCAAATCACTCTCTATCGAGAACCCTTTTTTTTATCCTTAATTGGGGGCCTTGGTTTTTTTTTTTTTTTTTGTATTGTTTTGTAAAGTCAATTTAAATTTGGCGTCAAAATTTTATACAATGTAGGCCTTAAAATTCAAATCATTAAAATAAATATTGACTAAATAGTGAGAATAATAGAATTAAAATTGAAACAATAAGTAGTATGGATGGTGAGGCCAGGAAAATAGGATAAAGATATTTGTAAGTTATATTGCAAATCAGAGTAAGATTTGTGATTTTTTTTAATTGACTTTTTCATTGTGTTATTAAAATAAACGACAGTGCAGGTCTATATAAAGTTTAAACGAAACAAAAACCACCGACCTGTCACCTCGGCATTCCGTGCGATACATAAAAATGTTTTCTCGTGATCGATAAAAGAATTGAATGAAAATTATAAAATACTGTTTTCGGTACCATAAAAATTTGTATATTTTTTTATCTAAACGTCTTATATAAATTTATACTCCATTACAATAGGAAATATTGATTACACATATATTCACATACTTATATGTATATTTGCGTACATGCTACTCTATTTTATTTAAAAAGAACACATATTTTTCTTAATTAAGAAATATAAAATTTGAAGAGTACAAATTTTTCTTGAAAAGGAAGAAGGATTATTAAATGAATGTTGCATAAAGTGGATCAGTTCTACTGAGACTGTCTCTCTAAATAACAAACAATAATTACATTTGTCGTGCAGAACATTTCTTAATCTCAAAGAACAATTTGCTGCGAATCAAAGCAAACCGCATAGCCTTTACGAGCCCCCAGCATCAATAAAAAGCCAAATAAACTCAAATTTATATCCTCATATAATCAAAAGAAGCATTGTACACAGGAATTATGTTCATAATTCTTCCTATAATTCTTGCATGCTTCCATTCAAAAAGAGAGAAAAATGTAATCCCCACAAACTGGCCAATCTTGAGCATGCTGCCTGGCCTGCTCGTCAACACTGGCCGCATCCATGCCTTCTTTACCGACTTTCTGGGCAGAGTGGGGGTACATTCTTCTTGAGAGGCCCTTGGTTCACTAACATGGATATGCTGATCACCTCCGATCCAGCAAACATTGATTACATCCTCACCAAAAATTTCCCCAATTTCCCAAAAGGCCCCGATTTCAAGAAGATCTTCCATGATCTAGGCGAAGGGATCTTCGTTGCAGAGTCAGAATCATGGCAAAACCAGAGGAGAGTCGCCAAGTCACTGATGAATCAGCCCTGTTTCCAAGAGTTTGTCGCCATGACTAGCTGGAGAAAACTGGAAACTGGTCTGTTCCCAATTCTGAACCGCAGTTCAGAAATGGGAACAGATGTAGACATGCAGGACTTGTCCAAACGCTTTGCCTTTGACTGTTCCTGCATCGAGGTACTAGGCCACGACCCCGTCTCTTTATGCCAAGATTTTTCAAATTTACCGCACGAGAAGGCGTTTGAAGAAGCAGAGGAAGCACTCTTGTACAGACACGCACTCCCTGAATGCTCATGGAAGCTACAGAAATTTCTCAACATTGGAAAAGAGCGCAATTTGTACAGAGCAAAGGAGACCATTGATCGTTTTGGAAACTACTGCATCTCATTAAAGCGGGATAGCTTCAAGGTCACCAAAGGGAAGGACGATTTCAACACACTGACGTGCTTCATGAGGGCAGTACCGGAAAAAGGCGAAGAAGCGTGCCTAGTTTCAGAAGAGATTTGGAGAGACATGTTGCTGAGTTTATTCGTCGCAGGTAAAGATACCATCAGTGCCACTCTGACCTGGTTCTTCATGCTCCTGGCCACATATCCCGCCGAAGAAGAAAAGATCCGTCACGAGATGTCGCAAAATTTATCTCAAGGGCAAAACTGGAAATATAGCAACATGGAGGAGCTGAAGATGCTGGTATATCTGCAGGGAGCTCTGTGCGAATCTCTGCGGCTATTCCCTCCGTTTCATTTCCAACACAGAGCTCCAATTGAGAACGATGTTCTTCCGAGTGGGCATCGGATAAGCCCCAATACGAAGACGGTGTTGTCTTCCTACTCCATGGGGAGGATGGAATCGATATGGGGGAGAGATTGTCTTGAGTTTAAGCCCGGGATGTGGATATCGGAGGTGGGTCCGGTTAAAGTGGAGCCGTCGTTCAAGTTCACGGCGTTTAATGCGGGGCCGAGGAGCTGTTTGGGGAAGGAGATGTCTTTAATTCAGATGAAGATTGTGGCGGCGGCTGTCATTAGTCGGTTTCGGATTACGGCGGTGGAAGCGCATCCGATATCGCCGCGTATTTCCGTTATACTCAACATGAAGCAGGGTTTCAAGGTTAAGGTTTCCAAGATCAGTAATGATTGAATAAACACAAAGACTCCAAGTTCTGTACCTGTATTAATTTGATATATATAGCTCTTCATCTGTAAAATAAACTTAGATCGTGACTGAGGTGAAAATAAAAAATAATATAAATAGTGTTTAATGTGAGTTGTGGTATTATTTTAGATATCTGTGGAAATAGAAAAAATGCATTTGGAAACTATACCAAGGGCCTTGAATTCAAGAATTTTTTTTTAATTCATTACTGTTGTATGTTATTGATTCAGATTGTGTTCCAACACTCAGTCTCATACTTTGGTTAATAAGTCACAAGACTAATATTTATGATGTTATCTCGACAGTGTTCCAACTTCCATGTTTGTAATTTCTTGTACAATAGGAAATCACATGATTGAGCAAGCTACGCTGGATCTCCAAGTCTTTATTCATGTCATAATTAGGGTAAAGAGCACATTTGGTCCCATGAGAATTTGTGCACGTGAATTTGATCCTTTGTTTAACATGAATGGTCCCAAAAGATTTTTTCATTAAAAATAATGGATTAAAGTGAGACCAAATCTGTTTAATACAAATTCTCATGAGACCAAATGCGCAATATTTTTTAATGAGTGGGACTAAATATGCTAAAAAAAAAGAACAAAAAAAAGAATGTGGGACTAGATCCGTTAAGTAAAAATTCTCATGGGACCAAACATGTTATTTTCCCAGCGGTCAACGTATGAGCAACTGGGCATCAGACCATTGAAGAAGTCCGGAGTGGTTATTCAATTAATCGATAGGCCTCTCACCTATTACAGTGGAGTAGTTGAGGATCTCCTCATGGAGGTAATCAATTGATTTTTTCTGCTAATTAATTTTTGTGTGTTAAATATAAATAGAAATTTAAAGATTCCACACCAATTACATTTGGAAGACCATTCTTGAATATTTTCCCAACTAAAATAGATATTCGCGAGGGGACGGAATTTGATCGGCAGATTGTTCGTTTTAATATCTTTGATGCTTGAAGTTTCCTAATGCAACTGATTCTATTTTTACCGTGAGTGTCATTGAGCCTATTATATAAGAAATTTTTGAGCTTGATTGCAGGAACAAATTGAACGAGAAATTAATGCATGGAAGAGAAAAGGAGGATGAAAGAAATAAACCTCCTGGGATGAAAAATTAGATGAGAGATTTCCTTTGTTAAATTGCTAGGTACTTACCATAATACTTACCAAACTTTTCTTCCAACTTCCTTGTAGACTCCAAAGCATGAATTGAAGCCTCTGTTGTGGCATGGATATGTCCAGAATGAGGCCTTGCCCAATACAATTTAGGTCCATAAAGAGTCCAATCAGCGACAAGATAAACAGGCATGAACTGGACTCAAGCCCCAACCGAGAATAGAATATCTACTATGACACCAAGGTTTCACCACTACGAATAATCGTCTAGGTGTCGTGATATCATAGGCTAAGTACAGCTCCAAGAGAAGGTGGAAGGAACAAGAATTGTTTCACTACTAACAGAATTGGGACCACAGGATGCGTGACCAATCCCTGCAAGGGAACCAAATGTATAAATAAAGCCTATTAGGGCATATATGAGAATCAGCTCTTGTATCAATATTACTCAGCAATCCTTTACTTCCAAGTAATAAAATACTCAACACACATTACATTTATAGATCTTGCAATATAAGGCTAGGTAAATCTGTTATTTGCTGTTTTATAATATTAAATCAATGTTTCCTAGTTGTTATCATTGATATTTACAACTCCAAAAACAACAATTAGCACCGTCTGTGGAAAATCACTCCTAAATCACCTACAAATCTTTCTCAGAAAAAGCTTTGATAAGTTTCTAGCCATAAAAAATGGAGAAACTCAAGTCCATACACTCTGATGTTTCATCTATTCTGGAGAACTTTACGAGATCATCGAAATACACGACGATGCGATCCTTGCACCTGTATGTGATCAATCCGCGTAATTGCACGCGAAATGACATGAGTTTCACGCAGAGTGCCTTGCTGAGGTGAGACTACCCAAGGATCTCGATTCAAGATTGATTAGGCCTGGGGGTCCACCCATATTACTCCTACGGGGATCAAGTCCCAGAAGCCCCCCACTCCCTGGCTACAGAAGGCAACCATCAGTCCCTCCTAACCGCCTTGTAGAAAAAGCTGGACGAGATAGAGGGAAGGATGCAATCGAAGGGGGATCACCCCAAAAGGCTTAGCGTGGATAACGAGCCTCTTTCTGTGGAATTGGAGTGTGCCCCAACCCAAGTAAAGATTGTCCCCTTCAAGCACCTCTCTACGAGAGCAAGGTAGATCCAAAAATACATCTCTCTAAATTTCAGATATACATGACGGGGCTAGGAGCTTCCGATGCAACCAAGTGTCATTAGTTCCCTCTAACTCTGGGCGAGCTGGCACGAAAATGGTATGTTAATCTCCCATCCCCATCAAATTATGCATTCTTCGAGCTCGGAGAGAAATTTGTGTCCTATTTTGCAGCTAAAATCAATAAACTTGAAAGCTGCCATCGGCTCATGCGGGTAAGACAAGTGAAGGACGAGTCGATAAATAGTATATCAATCAGATCAATAATATTATCCTTGGAGGAAGTCGGTCAGTGATGAGATCGCTCTCTACTCCACCCTCGAGGGCTTCAAAAGGGATTCTCACATGTTTTGAAGCTTCACAAAGGACCTCCCTACCATTTGTGTTGAGTGTAGAAGCGGGGCATGTGAGCTCCTCAACTGCTAGAATCTCTTGGCCCAGAGGCCTGGAGAGACTAAGGAAGATGGGGGGAAATAAAAAACCTCCTCCAGCACACCGGGAACCTTCAAAAGCTTTGACAACAAAAACTGTGTCAACATCATTCACAAGCTAAACAGAGCCTTGCATTCATCTTTAACGCAATGAAGGAGAATGACATGCTCGAGCTACCCTGGCCAATGCACCAAGTTCCTCTTCACCTGAATGGCAAAAGGTTCTGCGCTTATTACGATAGTTCAGGCTATAATAGGAGCAATTGTTGTGATCTCCTTAGATAGATATGGAAATTATTTAAGGAATGGAAGCTAGATGAATAAGCCAAGTTGTCACAATCGAGGGAAACCTGGGAAGAGAAGTATGTTCGACCCAGAAGAGAGAGAGAGACCCAGAATGCGAGTTGAGCGAGGACGATGATCTACTCAAAAAAGTGCCTCCACTGCATCCCAGAGGTCAAGTCAACATGTTGAGGCCCGGAGGAGCTCTAAGTGGGCTTACCAAATTAATCACCTTGTCAGTTGGAAGAGAAAGACCGAGCTCTACAAACTCAGCTAGGTGAACCTCGTCACATTCTCAGAGCCAACAATTTCCAAAAACTGTGTGGTCTCTTTCTCAAATGAGGATCGAGAATAGATACTTTGTCCCAAGAATGACGCACTCGTCATCTCTGCCAAGATCCTAGGGATGCAAGTCGATCGCATCGATGTCGATAACAGATGTTTTTGTAAAATCATTTTCAAGGCGGCTCTCGATCAAAAGGGTAACTTAGTCGACTATGTCTCAAACCATATGATACAGTGTTGAAGGGTTTCGAAGATACAATTGTCAATCGATTTGGAAAATAAAGTTCGTTGTCGAGCTAGTTTGTTGCAAGAATGAGAAAGTTAAGATCAACAGGCTAAGAGATTTTGTTATCGCATATCAGCCGAATATATATAACGAGTATTTAGGTCATTCTATCCATAAGTCTTTCTAGGCAGTAGCCTCATCTTACTTCTATTGTATCGAGTTCTCCATGGTCGATGCGGTAGTCGGCACAATTCAAGGCGATCAAAAAATGGAAGGAAAGTATTTGAACTATCTCGAATTCCTTTTACTTTTTATCTTTTCTGTTTTATTGTTGAATGTTTTGCTCTTGGCCCAGAGGCTGGGGAGAGGCTAAGGAAGATGGGGGCAAATAAAAAACCTCCGCCAGCACACCGGGGACCTTCAAAAGGTTTGACAACGATAACGTGGTGAACATCATCCACAAGCTAAACCAGACCCATGCATTCATCTTTAATGCAATCAAGCGAAAGGACATACTCGAGCTACCCCGGATAATGCGCCAAGTTCCTCTCTGCCTGATTGGCAAAAGGTTTTGCGTCTATTACGATAGTTATGGCTATAATACGAGCAAGTGTCGTGACCTCCTTAGATAGATGTGGAAGCTGTTTGACGAATGGAAGTTAGATCAATAAGCCAAGAGGTCACAACCAAGGGAAACCTGGGAGGAGGAGCCAGCCCGACAAAGAAGACAGACAGAGAGAGAAAAAGAGAGAGAGAGAACCGCGGTCAAGCCTGCCAGAATGCGAGTTGAGAGACGATGATGATCTACTTAAAAAAGTACCTCCACTGCATCCCGGAGGTCAAGTCAACATGTTGCAGTCCATAGGTGCTCTGGGTGGGCTTACCAAAATAATCACCTTATCAATCAGAAGAGAAAGACCGAGCTCCTCGCACTCAGCTAGGTGAACCTCATCATATTCCCAGAGCCAAAATTTAAAAAAAACTGTGTGGTCTCTTTCTCAAATGAGGATCGAGAAAGGATACTTTATCCTTAGAATGACGCACTCATTATCTCTGCCAGGATCCTGGATATGGAAGTCAATCGCATCCTTATCAATAACAGATGTTTTTGTAACATCATTTTTTAGGCCGTTCTCGATCAGATGGATAACTTAGTCGGTTATGTCAAACCGTATGATACTGTGCAGAAGGGTTTCGAAGATACAACTGTCAATCCATTTGGAAAATAAAGCTAGCTGTGGAGCTAGTCTTTTGCAAGACTTTAAAGGTTAGGATCAATAGGCTAATTGATTTTGTAATCGCAGATCAACCAAATATGTATAACGACTATTTAGGTCATCCTTTCCTTGAGTCTTTCAAGGCTGTAGCCTCATCTTACTTCTATTATATCAAATTTTTCATAGTCGACTAGGTGGTTGGCACCATTCAAGGTGATCAAAAAAATGAAAGTGTTTGAACTATCTCGAAGTCCCTTTACTTTTTGTCTTTTCTTCTTTATCGTTGAATTTTTTTTATCACCTTGATCGCCCCAAAGTGCTTTATCGTCAAGGAACAAAGAGTCACCCCCACTGGAGAAAACCAGGCTTTGAGGGAGGAGGATTCCTCCCCAAATCCGATAGAGATTGATTAGCCAAATTCTCAATCAATTGGATGTGAAAACAATTGCTCTAACGAAGTAGAAATAATTGATGACCTAGAGCTAAGGATGGGTTTGAGCCCGTCAGTTTCGACCTCAACCCTCGAGGACAAATCAAAGATCCTCGAGGGATGAAGAGAACATCCCCAGTTGAGGGAACTCGAACACATTGCTATTGATCCCGCTCGTCCGGACTTGAAAGTCCTCAGATCTCGCAACCCAATGGAAATGAGGATACAATGTATAGAGTTTCTCAAAAGCAGTACTAATATTTTTTCCTGGTCCCACCAAGATATGGTAAGATCGACCCAAAATACCATTGTTATCACCTTAAGGTGGATCTAAAAAAAGGACAGTTTTCTGAAAGGAGATGCAACCAGAGAAGTACGTTGTTGGTCCCAAAGGCAGGTTTTAGAGTAAGATAACCCTAACTCAACTCTAGAAGGGGGGGTTGAATAGACTTGAGGGGTTTCAAAACCTTTTTCCAATTTTAGGCTTATTTTAAAAACAACAGACAACTTAGAGAGCGTCTGGTTTTGAAAATTGTGTGTTGTGTGTTTGAGTGCGGAAACGTTTCAATGAAAACCTTACTTAATGAATTGTGCACAAATAAAGAACAGGAAATAAAGAACACGAGACACAAAGAATTTATAGTGGTTCGGACAAAAGGTCCTACTCCACTCTCCACAATCCAACTGGAATTGTGGGGCTCTCCACTAACTTCTGTCTTACTCACTCACAAACTTTGAGAGTACTACTCTCTTACAAATGTCTATGCTTAAAAGCAGTCGACTTCTAACAGCTTCTATAAAGCGTACAAAAGATTAATATGAAAGAATGGGTTGAGTGCGAGTTAAGATTTTGACAGAGTTTCGGCAAGCTTGAACGCATGTAGATCGATACTTGAAATCTTCACTGGTACTCTTATTTATAGGTTCAAATCAACTAGCCGTTGGGATTGACTAGAGATCTGAAATCCTATAAATTGGGAATCAATCAATCATTAAGATTGATTGAAACTTCTCCCTGATTCCCAGAAATCTTCGTGATCTTCAATCAATCAAGTTTGTCCCCTTGATTGATTTATCTTCTATTCTGGGAATCCTCTCTTTGTCGCAAGTCAACCCTTAACGTGATTCCGAAGAATCTGGGTGGAGCACAAGACTCCAGCTGATCTGTCTCCTCAGCTGGTGTATCAGTCTGCTGATACTTGACCTCAGCTGATGTGCTGGTCTGCTGATGTGCACCTCAGCTAATATTTTGGACCTCGTCTGGAATCTTGATCCTTGGTCCTTGTCTTGTCTGCGACGTGCTCAGCTGATCTTCTGATATCAGCTGATCTGACTCCTCTGACATCAGCTGATCTGTCTCCTCTGACATCAGCTGATCTGTCTCCTCTGATGTTCTACTCATGGTACTCCAGTGTCAGCTGCTCAAGTCTTCTGTCTTCTAGAATCGACTAAGTCCTCAAAGCCTTAGCTGGTCTTCTTCTCTATGAAAGTTTCGGATCTTCTAGGCAGTAAGGTTGATTCCCCCTTACTAAAACCTATCTAATTCTAACAATTCATCAGCTGACTAACATGTTCAGCTGGTCCTATTACAAGCTGATTGGTTTATCATATCATCAAAACATCTAACAAGAATATCCTAACAAATTCCCCCTTTTTGATGATATCAAAACCAACTCAGCTGATCTCAAAATATAAGCATATTAATTCAAGATCAAACGGGACAGAAAAGAAGATCTTTAAGTAAGATCCCTTAGACAGAAAGTAAAGGACAGCTGACAACAAGAAGTTGTCTGGAATATAAAAACTTCATTAGACAAAATGAGAATTACAAGGAGATTAGAGTCCTACCCTCAGCTGACTCAGCTGGACTATTACACCAAAGATTTTCTGGAGTTGATTGGTACTTGCATCCAGTCTAGAAACCTCTTCTCTATAACCTTCAGAGTAGGACGGACGTATCTGGTAAGGTTGAAAGAAAGCGAGTCACCATATCCATCCAAATCCTTCGAATCTCTGTCCAGTCAAGGTTTCCCTTGCATCAGTGGAAGTAGGAAAGAGTTCAAGCTCGGGAAGTTCAGGCTGAGCACTGAGTTTAGCCATAACCTCAGTGATGAACTTAAAGAAAATCGGATAGTGCTCCATCATCCAATCTCTGAACTCTCTGTTCTTCTCCTCAGTCGATCTAGCATCCTCTCCTCTAAGCACATAGAACTGAATAAATGATCTAGCCTTGATTGTTCTCCAGAGCGAGATCATGGCTTCGTTCATGTCTGGAGTGAAGATCTCAATGGATCCATCAATCAGAGGCTCGTCCGTTCCAGGAAAAAACTTACCCTTCAGTCTTCTCTGGGGTACTGACTTTCCCTCTTTCTTCAATCTCCTCTGATAGCATCTCTCCAGCTGATCATTCATCTCACGTTAATGTGTTTTATTTCTCTCTTCTGGAGTTTCCCTCTCAGCCAGTTGCAGCTCCTTGGCAAGCTTCTCATCAAGCTCAGCGTTCATGATACACTTCTGTTTTTCCTTGGCTTCTGCAACCTCCTCTTGCCTCTGCAAGGCCTCAGCCATCCTCTTATCTCTCAGCTCTTGAGTTCTCTGCTCTGCCAAGCTCCTATCCTTGATATATTCTTCAACAGTCTGAACTCTGGTAGAGAGAACACCATGATTATCAACCAATTGGGCCTTTAGTGCTGCCATCTCAGCTTTTAGGGTGGCAGTCTCAGATTGCAGAGCAGCAATATCAGCTGAGTTCTTCTCTTCCCCCTTTTTGATATCATCAAAAGCAGACGAAGAGGGAAGTGAAGAAGGGATCTTCTGGATAGTGGCTTTGAGGTCCTCTTGACTATCCTTACAATCTGCTATTTCTTTCTCCAGATTAGCAGTCAGCAGCCTGATCTTGTCTGATTCAGCAGAGAAGGAGGCACTCGCATCATCAGTGAAGGCTTTAGCAGTTAGCTCAATCCTCTTCCGAGCAAAGAATAGCTCCTTTCTTGTAACATACAAGCTGTCTTCAAGGCTTTCTCTCAGCTTGTTGCGATGGTCCAGCAGTACTTGGTGAACATGCTTCTCAATCAGAGAAGGAGCAGCAGACTTGGTAGCCAGCAGAGTGGCCTTGATTTCCTTGATGTGATCATCAAAATATTCTTTAATTTTATTTAAAACAGCAGGAGTCACCTGGTCATCTTGTGAAACGGCGAAGTTCTCTGCTAGTGGGATGAAATCAGACTCCACTGTCTCCGGGCAATCCAGAGCCACTCCATCCTTGAGTAGCAAAGCCCGGGCGACCTTGTGAAGTCCCTCTGGCGATGTCAGCTGAGATGAAGCCTTAACCTCCAAGGCGTCCATCAAGATCACTTCCCAAGCGGTGAAGGTGGCTTCACCCATCTCCTTCAGCAGTTCAATGAAGAAAGTAACCGTGCCTTCTCTTTCCTGAGCCCATGCGAGGCCATCAGCCAGCAGATCTTGATATGCTGGGTAATTGGTTTTTTCTGGAATGTAAAGGAAAATATGGGCAAGGGCAGTGATGACCATTCCTCATTCGAGAGGCCCTTTTTAACGGAGGTGAGATAGTCTGGCTTGTTGGGCAAGGTCAGTGGGGGAGTTAGGGTTTTCAAGGTCTATAGATTCAGGGTGAAGGGGTTGGGGATCAGCTGAAGGCTCACCAGAGGCAGCTACCTCCTCTGGTTCATTGCCAGCTGGGAATTGTGAGGGTGAGGGGTCAGCTGGAGGTGAAGGGGAGTGGGAGGGTGTGTGTGAGGGATCAAATGAAGGAGTGGGTTGGGCTGACCTGATTGGCTGAGCCTCGATGGTTGTGTCAGATGGATCTGCTTCCTCAGTAGAATGAACTACTTCAGTTTCAGCAACAGACGCCTCTGCTGAACCTTCCTCTTCTTCATCAGAGTCAGAGACAGACATTTCCTCTGAGCTGGTTGCCTCTGCTGATTCTTCCTCTGCTGGTTCCTCTTCTTCTTCAGTAGGCTCATCTACCAACAGAGAAGGTTTTGCAGCTGATGATGTAGCTGCAGGAGATTTCTTCTTCAGACTACTCAGAGGAGCAGTATCATCTTCATCAAAGGACAACTTTCTTTGAACCGGGGTAGCGTCCCTCTTGGACTTCTTACTCTTCTTACCCCCTCCAGCAGGCTCAGTAGCCTTCCTCTTCTGCTTCTTCTTGGTACCAGCAGAAGGTCCTGGGGTAACTTCATCTGAAGCAACAGCTGAATCTGAATCAGTATCTCCCAGGGTCTCAAGATTACTTCCCCTTAGGAACTTGGAACGGTTGTAGTCAACAACCCACTTACCTTGCCATTCATGCTCTGGCATCAGATGACTCAAGATTATGGTAATCTTGGTAGCCATAGAGCATTTGGACTTCAGCTTGTAGATCTGCTGACCATTCACAATCTCACAAGCACATCTCTTCGACTCCTGCTCCAGTCAAAACCACAGCAGACTCACTCAGTCTGATTGAACCCCATCCAGTATAGTGCGAGCCACACATAGGCGAAGTTTGGTCAAGGCATCCAAACTCCTCTGCTCTGCAAGGACGACCTTGTTCACCACATCCATCAGAAACCTATACTTTCTCCTCAGCATATTCTTCTTTAAATTGGAGGTCTTGTTTCACTGGCTTCTCCTTGCCATCGTTTGAAATGTAATCAGATGCTCGGATTCTTTATAGGTGTGGGGAAGGACACCAGTAGAGGATAGACCAAAAATCTCAACAGCAACATCTTTGGACAAAACTATTGTCTTCCCATCCACAAGGGATCCAATTGAGTTAGCGTTGAACTGTGCCTTGAGCAAGAACTGGAAGGCGTAATAGTTCAACGTCTTGTGGTCTGGTGGCGCCATGGAGATGAACGTCCGCAGATTGTGAGATTGAAGAAGATCCAGAATCTCTCTGATCTCCGGAACCCGTGTCGTCTCGTAATCAACACACATCTCAGCATACATTTTCTTGAGCATCTTCTTCCAGGCTTTGGTATCCATAGCTTCAACACAGATATTAGAAGCACAGAGAAATCGAAGATAGAGTAGGGTAGATAGAAGATTTCGGAGCGCAAAAGTTTTTAGAGGCAAGGCTCAAGGGTATTTATACTAATCGGAGAAGATGAGCCATTTTTCCAAAAATAAAACCGATCAATTTAGATCATGGATTGGAATGTTGCATCACAGAAATTAATAGTCCATATTAAATGACCTTTGAGATTTTTAGGGGTGATGCATAGGTGTTAGGTTTCGAAAAGGGTTTTGGCTGCTAAAAATTCCGCCTTTTTATAAAAAAATGTAATGATTAAAAACTTTTGTGAGATAATATGGGCGGTGAGAAATTAATTACCACTGACACCAAATTTTGGAAAAGGTAATAAATCCCGGAATTTTCGAAAGTAAAATGATTTGATTGCCAATTTTTCTAAAATAAAATTTACAAGTTAGGGATTTATCGTATTTTTTAAAGGAGTTTTATTTTCAAATAAATAAATTTAAAAACATGAAGAGAAAGTACTTATCAAGTAGCTGAAGTGGCGGGATCAGCTGATAAGAAGAATCCTCTAGTAAAAACATTTGTCTGCTCATCTGGGTCCTCTATGTCAGCTTATGTGGGTCAGCTGAAGTGAAGTGGCCTTGTCTGACTCTCATGACTTATACCTGAATCTAGTTAGAAATAACAAGATAGGAAAAGGACATGAAATAATAAGGAGACATACCAGATCAGCTGATGTAAATACCAGCTGATTACCTCAGTAGGTTCCCCCTCAACTGATTATCAACTGAACACCTAGAGAACCTTTCTCTGCCTTCTCTAAAGAACTGCTCCTCCATCTACTATACCTAACTCAGTTACTAATTCTCTGAATCTTACCTCTGCTAAAAGCTTGGTAAGAACATCTGCTCTTTGCTTCTCTGTGTGATTCTTCTCCATCCTGATGTCACCCTTCTCAGCATGGTCTCTAAGGAAATGATGTCTTATGTCCACATGCTTACATCTGGTATGAAGATCTGGCTTCTGAGTAATGGATATTGCACTTGTGCTATCACAAAAGATAGAAATCTCTTCTGTGATCACATGGTAGTCCCTCAGCTGTTGTCTGATCCAGAGCAACTGAGAGCAGCAGCTACCAGCAGCCATGTACTCTGCCTCTGTTGTGGAAGTAGCTACTGAGGTCTGCTTCTTGGAGAACCAAGATATCAGCTTACTTCCCAGAAACTGACATGTGCCTGAAGTTGACTTCCTATCAATCTTGCACCCTTCATAGTCAGAATCTGAATACCCACTCAGCTGAAAGTTGTCATCAGCTGGGTACCAAAAGCCTAGATTGGAAGTACCTTTCAGATACTTCACAATCTTCTTAGCTGCTTCCAGATTAGATTTCTTAGGGTTGACCTGAAATCTTGCACATACTCCTACTGCAAAGCTGATATCAGGTCTGCTGGCAGTGAGATACAGCAGAGAACCAATAAGTCCTTTGTATTGTGTCTGATCCACTTTCTCACCAGCCTCATCTGGATCCATGCTAAAGTTTGCCATCATTGGAATCTTAGCTTCTCTGCTGCTACTGAGTCCAAAATTTTCTATCAAGTTCTTGGCATACTTAGCTTGGCTGATAAACGTTCCATTGGACATCTGCTTCACCTGAAGTCCAAGGAAATAGGTCATCTCCCCCATCATGAACATCTCAAATTTGCTTGTCATCAGCTTACTGAACTGATCACACATCTGCTTGTTTGGGGAGCCAAAGATGATATCATCCACATAGATCTGCACCAACAGGATATCATCTCCATCTTCTTTTCTGAACAAGGTCTTGTCTATCTTTCCTTTGCTGAATCCGCTATCCAGCAGGAACTGTGATAAAGTATCATACCATGCCCTAGGTGCCTGCTTTAATCCATATAAAGCCTTCTACAGCCTATAGACCTTGTTACCAATTTCAAATCCTGGTGGTTATTCCACATATACTTCTTCTGCCAGAATTCCATTCAAAAATGCTGATTTGACATCCATCTGATATACCTTGAACCCCTTGAAAACATCATAGGCCAGAAACAATCTGATGGCTTCTAGTCTAGCCACAGGAGCAAATGTCTCATCATAGTCAATACCTTCTGACTGTGAATACCCTTGGGCTACTAGCCTTGCCTTGTTTCTCACCACAACATCATTTTCATCCTTCTTGTTCTTGAAGACCCACTTAGTGCCTATGACCTTCTGATGTTTGGGCCTCTCCACTAGAGTCCAAACTTCTTGTCTTGCAAACTGGTTTAGCTCCTCTTGCATTGCTACAATCCAGTTTGGATCCTCAAGAGCTTCGTGGATATTCTTAGGTTCAATCAGAGACACATAACAGCTGAACTGAGCACCCAAGTTTAGTTTTCTTCTGGTCTGAACACCTACACTTGGATCTCCTAAGATCTGCTCAGCTGGGAAGTCAGACAACTTCTTTTTACACCTCTGAGGTGCCATAGTCTGCTCCTCTTGGGTCTTGTCTGACATTCCCCCTTGGTTAGTGTCGCGAGTCATTGTGCCATCATCTGGTGCTGATGAGGGCTTATCAGCTGACTTGGGCTCATCATCTGAATTTGAATTTGATTCAATCCTTCGTACCACTACCTTAATCAAATCTGGCTTGTCTGACAGATTCAGCTGATCCACCTCATCTGCTAGCTTCTCCTTACTTTGTACATCTCATAGGGAGTTTTGCCATGCCTCTTGACTGGTAAACACCTATTTTGGATGTAGCAAGCAGTGTTGATGGCTTCTGCCCAAAATCTTTGAGGGGTCTGATATTCAGCTAACATGGTCCTTACTGCCTCCTTGAGGGTTCTATTCCTCCTCTCAGCTAACCCATTCTGCTGAGGTGTTCTGGCAGCTGATGTCTCATGCTGAATACCATTTTCCCTGCAATAGTCAGAAACAACGGAGTTAAGAAACTCAGTACCTTTATCACTTCTGATTCTGACTATGCTGAGGTCCAGCTCCTTCTGAATTCTGTTGAACAACTCCAGCATCTTGACCATAGTCTCATTCTTCTTGAACAAGAACACTACCCAAGTGAATCTTGTATAATCATCAATAACCACCAGTGTGTACTTCCTTCCACTGAAGCTAAGAGGTGAGACAGGTCCAAACAAATCCATATGAAGCAGCTGGAGTGCTTTTGTTGTTGAAGTACTCTGCACATCCTTGAATGAGGCCTTTGTCTGCTTCTCTTTTTGACAAGCATTACACTTCTGCTCAGATGCAAACACCTCATTTGTCAGTTCTCTGACTAGACCCTTCCTTGCAACCTTGTTGAGAGTCTTGAAGTTCAGATGACCTAATCTCTTGTGCCAGAGCCAGCTGATCTTTGAGGAGCTTTTAGCAACCAAGCATGAGTCAGCTGGACAGCTTGCAAATTCTGCAAGATAATAATTACCTCTTCTGAGGCCAGTTAGTAACACCTTCTCATTTAAATCATTAATAACAAGACAAGAGTATTTAGAGAATCTTACTGAGTACCCCTTATCACAGAATTGGGAAACAGACAGAAGATTGTGCATCAGCCCATCTACATAGTAGACTTCTTGTTTAGCCAAAAGGTGTCTACGTGCAAGTGTACACGATCGTTATTGCGATGACAAGCTTAACCAAGTTTATTTTATATCGAACCCAAAGGAAACGGGGATTTGTAAGGTAAGACTATTGTTCTTGATTCAAAAACACAAAGCAAATAAAGGGATTCTGTATCTATGTCTACTAGTGCGTCAAACTTGTAAACTACCTATCACCTTGATTCACAAAGTGAGCGAGTTGTGTGAGAAGTGTGCTAGTGTACTATCATATGTTTCATATGGTGAGGTATCACTTTCTCATGCTATGGAATTGTGTACAATCAATTGGTAAGCCACTCTAACATGCAAGAGGTCTCCCTAATAACACATTAAAGCCTCTAATTGTTCTTCCTATTCACAAAGTATAGCTCTCACTATCTTAGGAATTTAATCAAACACTTAGCATGCATTTGGCCAAGTATAAGAAGATTTAGGAAAATAGACCAATTCTCATTAAGACTACCTCCTAATGACCCTTATGATCAACTACACATACAAAGCATTCATTCAATCCATCAATGTAGAGAATTGATCATACAACAATTCATAGCAATCAAGAGATCAACATATTCACCATACTACTCCATAGGAGTCATACACCAACACACAAAGGGATTAGCCCATGGCTAATTTAATAAGCAAAATAGAAATTGAAGTAACTATATTCATCATAATGCAGGAATTATACAAAATATTCAAGTATTTACCTATTACAAGTGGAATTGAAAAGATACTAGATTACCTCTATAAGCTAGGAAATGATCCGACAATAGAAAATGAAAATCAATCGGTAGAAATGTAGCTTGAACTATGCTAAGAATACTGGAGAAGACGGATCATCGATCCGAACGGTAGATCAAAAGTTATCTAAGAAATCGTAAATGGAAATCTAAGAACACTCACTTGGAAACTACCTCTAACTTCTCCTAATCTAGTGAGAGAATATGAAACTAAGAAAATGATAAAAAGTCCTTTAGAAAATCTGAGATGGAAGTAAATATAGTGCCCTTGGATCATTGACTAAGATGCCCTTCATTAAAACGCGCAAAAATATGAAAATAGACCTGAAAATCCGAGAAATATGCACTGCTGTCGCCCAAGAGCTGACCAGCTGTCGACCTCTCGGGCGACAGCTTGGTCGACAAAACACCCTCGTGTCGCCCAAGAACTGCCGAGCTGTCGACCAAGCTTGGTCGACGCGCTCAGGCGACAAATGGCTGCCGATCCAGAGATGTTGGTCGACACACGCCTATGATCCCAAGAAGGGCTCCGTGTAGCCCGAGGCCTTAGTCTCGGTCGATGCGCAACTTCCTTGTTTTTGTCATATCTTGAGCTCTAGAACTCCGATTGACTCGATTCTTCTCCATTTTGCTCAACTCCAGAATTTGGACTTTTCTCGATCTTGCTCGTTTCTTCCTTATTTTGCTCGTTTTCACCTAGAATCACAACTTCCTAGCAAAAAAGGGTTAAATACACAAAGTATCACATAATAGGGTCAAATATGAACACAATATCATTAAAAGCATATAGAAATGAGTGCTAAAACATGCAATTATGACCCTAATCACACCCCCAAACTAGATTGTTGCTCGGCCTCGAGCAACGAAGCGATAAGATAGGGGAATAATTGTATGTATGAAGCATCAAGCACACAATCAAATGCCATATATACATCACCTAATATCATGCAATCTATCAATGTAGTATCATCTCATCAACCATTTGCATAACATCAATGCACACAAGATCAAATCAATGAGTCAAAATCCTCACTAGATAGTGTATCTCTCAAGCTCTCAAGTGTATGAGGTTCACTCAACATCACACATAGTACATCCACTACCATAAGTTTGATAAGAGTCTCAAATTCTCCACCACTTGACAAGTAATTCAACATCAAATCAAGGATTACTTTTTATTTGGTGGTAGTGTTGGCTCTTTGGTAAGGGTGGATATTTTTGGATAGAAGTGACTATCATACTAGTGGAGCAAGAGGTCAAGACTCTATTCTTCCAAAGATAAGTTGCAAGTGATCAAATTGCAACACCATTTCAACCACATAACACTTCTTTTCACACTTCTTCCTTTCTAATATTTTTCCACTTCCTTTCTTTTGCAATTTTGCATCACATCACCAACACATTAGGAACATAAGCTCTTCTTCACATCTTTTCATTCAACACAACTTCCACTTTTTTTTTACATCTTCATCTTTTGTTTCTTCTCACTTTTATTCACCATCTCATCCACCAAGCTTGCTTTCAAAGCACATGTAACTCTCATATCCTCATATAAGCTCCACTAGTAATAGGGAAAATAAGGCTCAAAATGAAGGATAATCAAGCTACAATCATAGGTTGCCAAAGAAAAGGCCAAAGGCACAAAATGGCTAATTATGGAATCAATGTCATGGCATGGATAATTTGGCTAAGTGACTCATATAAAATCAAAGATGGCCTCAAATTATTTTTGACAACTCATTACAAAATGTGATCTCAAACAAGACTCAAATCAACTTCTAGAGTGGAAATGCACCATGTGGATCTCACATAAAAAAAATGTCATCCGTTTAAGAGTGAAACGGGCAAAATAGCCTCAAACCTCACCGGATAATGTGATAATGACTCATATCCTATCAAAAATGTACACATCAATCATGTATCAAGCATCAAAGAATCAACTACACTATAGACAAAAATGAATTAAGCAATATACACACTACACTTAACTATGCACAATCTACATCATCCACACAATCATAAGCATATCTCATGCCACACTACTCTCAAAACAAGCAACAATGGCAAAAAAATAAACAAGCAAAATAAAGGCTCATCACTACAATAGGCATCCAATCATAAAACAAATAGCATTGTCATGAGAATGACGAAACGATCACACCCCCCCAAACTTTTTTGGACCATAGGTCTAAAAAGTTTGGCAAAGGAATGGAGGCAAGAATCATGCAATGCACAATAAAGCTCAAAATAAATAACAACCATCAATACCAAGAAACAATACCAAAATCATCCAATAAGCAATAAGATCCATCAAATCAACATGCATCACCAGCATAATCCAAGAGAAAACTACCTAAGAGAAAATAACACAATCTTCAATCAATATCATTACAGACCCAATTTAAAATCCTAAAAGTTTGGATAGAAGCATGAGATAGAGATAAGAATGAGTTACCCATCCCTATGAAGTTAGATCGAAATCATCACTTCACGAAGGTGGGTAATGGGGATGAGGAAAGTGGCCCTCTCCAATGTGCAAGTTCATCATTGCACTTTGAGCTCTTAGCAACTCCTCAATGTTAGCACACATGGTGGTCATGGTCGATTGCATCGAACCCACATCTTGGCTAATTGTAGCAACATTGGCGTTAAGAGTGGTGTAGTTAGCATTTAAGGTGGTCACGTCAGAGCGGAGAAGTGAGTAGTCCGACTGAAGAGCCGAGACATTTGTCCTAAGAGAGATGAACTCTTGACCCCAAGCATTGGAACTTCCAGACCCTCTATCATACTCATCTTCTCCCTCAGCTTGCTCCATATCACTATCTCTGTGCACATTGGTCCTTCTCTTTGCCCTCTTTGTTACATTCCTCCTCCCTTGATTGAATTCCCGAGCAATGTCGAAGTGCAACGGGCTACTCATGCTCCAATTTTCCTCATTCTTGATAGAAATGGTTTCATAGTCCAAAAGAGGAAATGGAAGTTCAATAGAAGGTCGATGTGCTAGACAAAGCTTCTTCCTTCGCCTTACAATTATTTGAGTGTCCATCAAATACCCTAAATCAAGGTAAGAAAAATCCTTTCCTTCTTCTCTCGGTTCCCACCCTAAGCATCTTGCCAAATGAGCAATCATCCCACCAAAAGCACAGTCTCCTTTGGAAATGACGTAGGATAGAATTTTACAAAAATATGCTCCAAAATTTACTTTCAACCCCGTAAGCATAGAAAATAGGACATAGAGTTCCTCATGTTGCATCTCCTCCATATCACTTCTTGCAAACACAGTGTTGGCCAAAATCATCTGTGCATATATGAGGATGGGATTACCGATTTGAGTAACCTGTGATTGATAGGGGATGAACTCATTGTCATCATCTTTTGTAAGATCCTTCCAAAATGATTGATCTTGCCCAAACCGTTCCTTTTTATAAAAATGGCTAGGTGAAACATCTTCTTCGCAGCCAAACAATCGGTTTATCTCTTGAATGGAAAGTATGTGAGCTTTGTTGTCAATATGGAATTGAATCTCTACAGGAATTCCACAATTCTCAGTAATTCGAAATGTGCTCAGAAATTCAATGTTCAGATTCCGGTATGAGTTGTCATGGACATGTAGTAATCCACTCCATCCGATATTGTTGAACAAGTACTCCACATCCTCTCCAAATTTCAGAGGCCCCGTAATCTCCTTGAGGACATACCTTGGACAAAGGAACTCCATATTAACAAATCTTGCAAACTTGTCGTAACAATCTGCATTGATTCCAAATGACATTCCAAACCAAGAGGGTTTGTTACGACAAGTCTTAAAACATTTCTCTTCCAGCTCAACAATTCTCCCATCCTTCAAACTTGAACTTGCAGCAATACACTTACCACTACGAGACATTGCCTACAAAAGACTATAAGCATGAGCAAGATATATGTATTAAAGGCTTCACACAGCACACTTCCAGCAAAATTTTAACACATGAGCAAAGGAAGAACAATATAATCCAGCCATCAATTTCCATTTCTAAAAAAGAATTAGATTGAAAATAAAGGGTTTAATTCTTATAATCAAGGAATTCATGCCTCAAATAGTCATGCAAATGTTAAATGCCAATGAAGCTTCAAGTAAGCAAAATCATAGGTGAATTAACATAATCAACTCAACCTAGCAACAATATAATCACCCATTAACATTTAGCATAAGATTATCAAGACAACTCAATTTTAGCATGAATTTTCCTAAAATTCGTCACTATGCCTACCCTATTTTTCAATCTTCAATTAAACTCATATACTCAGAATTGGCATGCAATTGGGCTCCCAATGGATTACCCATCAACAATGTAGCATAAATGCATCATCAATTTCATAAAAACTGAATAAAATCGAAAATCCCCAATTCACATGCTAAAGAACCCTAGAATTTTAAATTCAAAATCATTATAACGCCTCCATGAATTTCTTATACAAGTGCAAGAAATAGGTAGAGGAGGGTGAGTAGAACATACCTGTAGAAGGATTACTCGAGAGGAAGTGTAGAATTTGAGAAGCAAAATTTCTTCTTCTTTCTTCTCTTTTTTTTCGAAAGTTTGAGAGGGAGAGAGTGCAAGAATCTTGTATTCAAAATGTGTGTTTGTGTGTGTAAGAGGGTATAAGAAAAAGTGAAAAGTGAGTGGGCTTACCTTGGAAAGTGTAGTCAAAATAGGGCCCACAATAGTCAAAATCCTCACTCCAACGCATGCCAGTCGACCAAGACGCTTCAGCCTGTCGACCAAGCTAGGCGACACTTCAGTCGCGCGTCCTCTGTCGCACAAGAGTGGTAGGGTTGTCGACCAAGATGGTCGACACCCTGGTCGATAGATGGTTCCCGTGTCGCACAAGAGAGGTATGTCTGTCGTCCGAGCTGGTCGACACCTCAGGCGACAATTGGCTGTCTTTCCAGAGATCTCGGGCTACAATTCCCCGTCTTCTGAGGCTTTAGATGCTGTCTACCAAGGCCTTCGACTCCTACTTCGAAAATTTTCATTTTATACACTTTTTCTAGCACTTTTTCCTACACAACATCACTTAATACACAAAATATCACAAGAATATCCACAATAATGAATCAAATATGGAAGCAAATTGACAAAATTTATCATGAACACACCCCCCCAAACTTTTTCGGATTGCAAATCCTAATAAAGTTTGGAAAAGTGGTGAATTACAAAATATGCTAACACATGAAACCTAGTTATCACAACTCTCAACTCACCACCAAATATTCATCAAGATTATCTAAAACATTTCACTTCTCACGACTCTTAAGCTCAAGTTACATCAATATCAATGATGGTTGAGTGACGTACATCACTTAATTTCCTCCTCCAAAAACATCCATTTTTCACCACTTTCTTCACCCCCTTGCCATCATTTACCTTCTTCCTCTTTTCAAAAGGATCATCACCCCTAAGCTCACTCTTGAGATCAATTTCTCTTGATTTATCCTTTTCTTCACTTTCCTTATCATCTCGTACAACTTTGTTCATCAACCCTTCAATCTTCTTTAGGGAACTCTTGGAATTACCATGGATCCAAAAAGTGGCTTTCTCACCATTCATTCCAAGAGTAACCTCTCCTCGCTTAATATTAATTAACGCATCCGATGTAGCAAGAAAAGGTCTCCCAAAAATGATAGGATTCTCCAAATCTTCTTCAATATCTCGCACAACAAAGTCAACGGGATAGACGAACTTACCAACATGAACAACCACATCCTCTATAATTCCCCTTGGTCTCACTTTTGAACCATCGGCCATTTGCAAATTCATTTTTTGTTGGCTTCACGTCATGCAAGCCCAACTCCTTAGCAATAGAAAATGGCATCATGTTAACACTTGCGCCCAAATCACACAAAGCCCTTATTTCCTTGCTTTCCTTAATATGGAAACTCAATGTGAAACTCCCCAGATCTCTAAGCTTTTGTGGCAAATAATTTTGTATCAACTCACTACTCTTACAAGTAAGCTTACCCATTTCCGGTTCATTTCCTTTCTTCTTCTTTGCTAAAGCATTGGCATTTCTTCAATAGCTTCATGAAAAGGCATCTTTAAATAGAACTTTTTGAATTGATCATCAAGCTTATTTTTCATTCCTTTTGAAATTTCCACCTTCACCTCTCTTTCTACTTTCCCTTCTTCCACCTTTCTTTCCACACCCCCTATTTTATCTAACCCCTCAAATTTTTCTTTCTCTTCTTTCTCTTTCTTCATCACCATATCTTCTACCCCCTAGCCTTTCTCATTACTCCTTACCAATTTCACATCCTCACAACGAAATACTTCTTCCACCATCTCATCATAAAAAACTTTTAAAGGAGAATTCCCTACAACCCCATTTTCAACCTCCACACATGATATCAAATTACAATGCTCACGAGGATTAATCTCGGTTGTAGAAGGGAACTTACCTTTATTCACTTGTGGACTTAAGGATGAAGCAATTTGCCCCATTTGAAATTCCAAGCTCTTGATTTGATTACCTTGTGAAGCATACAAGTCATCAAACTTCTTGTTCGTTTCACCATTCATCTTTCTAAATTCCACTCTCATATCTTCCATGTTCTTCAAAATCAATGTCAAGGAGTCCTCCACACTCCCCTTACCCTCATTATTCGGCGGCTTTGATCCCGGATCAATCCCGGGTGGTAATTGGATTGCCCCCTTAGGATTGGCGTATGAGAAATTCTCGTGCCTTCTATTAGAATTATAAGGAGGATTTCCTTAATTCGGATATGGACTTCCTTGGTTTCTAAACGGTGGAGTAACATACGACCTTTGATTGTTGATAAGAATTGTTGAATTGCGGGTGACCTATATAGTTTACTTCCTCTTGAGTGGAGGTAGTAGGAGAAGGAAGACTCTCGACAACACTAACTTGCATAGGAGTTGGAGAAAGGTTTTGATGTTGGCCTCCATAGACCAAATTACACACATTAGTCAATCTTTCCTCAAGAAGTGCAACTCAATCACCTGCTCCATTGCTAGACTCTCTTTGGAAAGCATCATTTGCAGCTATGTTGTCAATGATCTCGCTCACTTGACGAACCGTCTTCGTCCAAACCGAGCCTCCGGCACAAGAATTTAAGTAATTCTTGTCTCCTTCATGCAATCCTATGGTGAAAGGTTTGGTACCTCTCCCATGCACTCGATATGGTCTCTCTCGCTTTTTGTCAGAAATTCTTTATCTCTTCTCTAGCATTAAGCATCTTTGATGGAGGATATAATTTCTTAAGAAATTGGGAACTCAACTCCTCCCAAGTGGTAGCTTTAGGATTCATAGCTCTAATCCATGCTTTAGCTCTCTCCGTCAAAGTGAAATTGAAGAATCGGAGCTTCTTCTCACTATCCGACATTCCTTTGTACTTGATCGTATCACATATCTCCATGAAGTTATTTAGGTGCGCATTTGGGTCTTCTCGATCACTAGATCCTTCAAATGGAGACTCCTTTAACAACTTCAAAAGATTCGTATTCAGCTCAAACTTTTCAGCATCAATTGGCGGTCTTTCTATTCCATCATATTGCTCAATAACTCTAGGCTCAAAATAATCTCGCAGCAATGGTTCATTGTTATGAGGTGGGTTTATGATTTGTGGTCTTTGGTGTTGAGGTGGTGGTGGGTATAGATAGTATGGGTAATTATGTGGTGGTGGTGGGTAATATGGTTGGTTATTTGGGTAATTGGGGTAGTTGGGATATTGTGGTGGATAGTAAGGTTGATTTGGTGGTGGATAAGGTGGGTATTGGTGTGGTATAGGGTGTGGTTGAAGTGGAACCTCTCTTTGAGCGAAATTCTCTTCTCCTTGATGTACTTGTCCTCTTAAGGGCTCTTCTTCTCTTATCTCATCTCGAGCTTCGTTCATATTATTCTCCATGTTGATTTGATTCAAACGAGCTTCTCTCCTTCTTCTTCTTAGGCTTCTCTCAAGATCTGTTTCAAAAGGTAGAAGATCTCCCCCTTGACTTCTTGTGTGCATACACCTAAAAAGAAGCAAGTATCAAACTTCTCACACCAAAAATAGTAAAGATAAAATCGAAAACAAGAACAACTATCAAACAACCAAACAAACAAACCGTTTCCCCGACATCGGCGCCAAAAACTTGTTTAGCAAAAAGGTGTCTACGTTCAAGTGTACACGATCGTTATTGCGATGGCAAGCTTAACCAAGTTTATTTTATATCGAACCCAAAGGAAACGGGGATTTGTAAGGTAAGACTATTGTTCTTGATTCAAAAACACAAAGCAAATAAAGGGATTCGGTATCTATGTCTACTAGTGCGTCAAACTTGTAAACTACCTATCACCTTGATTCACAAAGTGAGCGATTTGTGTGAGAAGTGTGCTAGTGTACTATCCTATGTTTCATATGGTGAGGTATCACTTTCTCATGCTATGGAATTGTGTACAATCAATTGGTAAGCCACTCTAACATGCAAGAGGTCTCCCTAATAACACATTAATGCCTCTAATTGTTCTTCCTATTCACTAAGTATAGCTCTCACTATCTTAGGAATTTAATCAAACACTTAGCATGCATTTGGCCAAGTACAAGAAGATTTAGGAAAATAGACCAATTCTCATTAAGACTACCTCCTAATGACCCTTATGATCAACTACACATACAAAGCATTCATTCAATCCATCAATGTAGAGAATTGATCATACAACAATTCATAGCAATCAAGAGATCAACATATTCACCATACTACTCCATAGAAGTCATACACCAACACACAAAGGGATTAGCCCATGGCTAATTTAATAAGAAAAATAGAAATTGAAGTAACTATATTCATCATAATGCAGGAATTATACAAAATATTCAAGTATTTACCTATTACAAGTGGAATTGAAAAGATACTAGATTACCTCTATAAGCTAGGAAATGATCCGACAATAGAAAATAAAAATCAATCGGTAGAAATATAGCTTGACTAAGATGCCCTTCATTAAAATGCACGAAAATACGAAAATAGCCCTGAAAATCTCATAAATATGCACTGTTATCGCCCAAGAGCTGACCAGCTGTCGACCTCTCGGGCGACAGCTTGGTCGACAAAATGCCCCCGTGTCGCAGAAGAACTGCCGAGCTGTCGACCAAGCTTGGTCGACAAGCACAGGCGACAAATGGCTGTCGATCCAGAGATGTTGGTCGACACACGTCTGTCGTCCGAAGAAGGGCTCCGTGTCGCCCGAGGCCTTAGTCTCGGTCGATGCGCAACTTCCTTGTTTTTGTCATATCTTGAGCTCTAGAATTCCGATTGACTCGATTCTTCTTTCGTTGCGACCCTCTCTTCAAGCTCTTCAACATAAGATAGAAATTTCTCCATTTTGCTCAACTCCAGAATTTGGAATTTTCTCGATCTTGCTCATTTCTTCCTTATTTTGCTCGTTTTCACCTACAATCACAACTTCCTAGCCAAAAAGGGTTAAATACATAAATTATCGCATAATAGGGTCAAATATGAACACAATATCACTAAAAGCATATAGAAATGAGTGCTAAAACATTCAATTATGACCCTAATCACTTCTTCAACCCTTGTTCCTTTGATCAGCAGAGTACCAACTCCTCTGGTGACTCCAAAATTGTTGTCACCAAATACAACTCTATGTCCATCAAGCGTCACAAAGTCCTGGAGGAGATGCTTCTCAAACGTCATATGCTTCGAACGTCCGCTATCAATTTACCATACATGACCTTTGGTTTCTCCTCTCTCTATTGGGCTGGAGCTTGCCTGAAATTAAAACTTAGGCTTTAGGAACCCTTTCTTTGGGTCCTGATTGGTTAGTTTCTACTTTTTGGATCCACAGGTAGAGATCATCCTTATGAGGTTTAGGAGATCTCAACCTTCTACCATACTTGTCCACAAAAATCATCTCCCTCAGAGGATCTCTTATGGGCGATGAGTGATAACAGCAGGCTTGTAGGTGGGCTGCTCAAAAGGGTAGTTTCGGCTTGAGCCTTTGAATGACTCATATACTTTAGCCTGTGAGGGCTTTCCTATTTTGGTTACGTTAAATGTAACCCAGGGCTGAGGTCTGTTTTGCTTGGGCTTACTCTGCTGAGATGGCCCAGGCTTATCACACCTCTGCTGATTCTGCTGAGGCTTCCTTGTCTTAGCATTGCTATGAGTAGGATGCCACTTCTGGTCTTGAGGCTTCTGAGCTTTAGACTTATGTTGGTTATCAGCATGCTTCTGAGTTATAGTACTCTTCTGCTCTGCTGAAACCTTGTGATCTCCAGCAGACTTCTGAGCTTTAGTGCTCTTCTGTCCAGCTGGGATCTTTTCTGTCCCTCTGCACTTTTTTCCTTCCGATATAAATGCAGGCTCAGCTGGCCCTTTGCCCTTTCAAGGATCCCTAATTAACCCACTGTCACCTTTCTTCTTCTTTTGTGGTTTGGATTTGGGATAACCAAGACCCCTTTTGTCATTCACAGTTTCTGAGGACTCAGCTATTTCAGACACGGTATTTTTTGCCTTAGTCAGCTGAAGCTGCTGTGAATTTTTAACTGTCAGTTTATTCTGCTTGAAGAGTTCATCAAACTTAGCTGTTAGCTGATTATGTTCTTCACTCAAAACAGTGTTCTCAGAAAGCAGCTTTTCTATCAGCTTCTCATGTTCCTCACACTTGGCTATTAAGTCAGCAGACTTGCTAGCATGTGAGTCATAGGATACCACTGGTAGTCCGGCACTTTCCAAATCCTGTCTCAAGCTCTGAACTTCAGCTTTCAGAGTAGAGTTCTCCACTTCTAGCTTAGAACAAACTTTTAAGGAGGATTGGAGATCAGATAACAGCTTATGTATATCTGACTCCATAGAATAGGTAGAAGAGCAAGATGAGCTAACAGAGGGGGTAGGAGAATTTACCTCTTCTACCTTAGCCATAAGGCAGATGTCTTCCTCTGACTTAAAGTCAGATGAAGATGAGGATGAGCTGATGTCCTGCTTCTCCTCCTCTGCCAGCAGAGCTCTCTTATCAGGAAATTTGCGATCTCTCTTGATCCTCTTCTCTTCTCTCTCCCTTGGTGTGAGCTGAGGAAAATCATAACTGAGATGCCCTGGCTTGTTGCAAGAATAGCACAAACCATCTCCTCCTCTTTTGGGACTTGATTCCCTCCGCCTTTCTGGAGACTTGTATCTGGTCTCCTGCTCATCTGATGGTCTTCTGGAATCAGATGACTTCTGGTACCTCCTGGAAGAATCACCATTGTTCTTCTTCCAATGGGATCTGTACTTTTGGAACTTGTTTGACATCTTGCCAAACTTCTTGGTCAGCAAATGAGTTGCTCCTTTAGGCTCATGTCCTCTGGAGTAGAGGACTTCTCATGACTATCAGCTGCAGCAGAGAATGCAACATTCTTTGTAGCTGATGAAGTTGGAGTCTCATCGCCTCGATCTTCTTCTTGAATATCAAACTCATGTGCCTTCAGATGAGATAATAGTGTATGATGACTCATTTCAGATAAGTTCTTGGTCTCCTTGATTACAGTCACCTTCACTCTCCATCTGGGAGTGAGAGATCTCAAGATTTTGTTGTTGATCTCTTTCTCCGAGTATTCCTTTCCTAGTGAGCTTGCCTTATTCAAGATGTTTGTCAACCTCATATCAAGCTGATCAATTGTCTCATCAGCTTTCATCTTGAAGATGTCAAAGGTGTGAAGAACAGCTTGGAGCTTATTTTCCTTTATTTGATCAGTCCCTTCACACATCAAGGAAAGTTTCTCCCACATCTCCTTGGCTGTCTTGCAGGTCTTAATATTCTCAATGTACTCTTTTGACAGTATCTCAATTATTTCAGTTCTTGGCACTTGATCTAGATTGAAAAGTTTTCTTTCATCATCATTTAGTTCACTCTTATTCTTTTTTGGCTTCCTTCTTTCGCTGATCTATGCTTCTGGAGTCTTGCCATCACTTACTCCTTCCCAGTAGAATTTTACAGGCCCTTCCTCCAGAACATCCAGCATCCTATCATGAATGGCTCCAAGATGATTCTCCATTCTGAACTTCCAGTAGTCATAATCTTCAATGGAAAACTCAGGCAGCTTTCTTTTCTTGGATCCACTCTTCTTATAAAAAGTCATATCTGTAAGTGGTTAGATATATTGCACACAAGATTTTCTAAAAAGGTTTTCAGGGATCTGTCCAGGTGACCACCAAAAGCTTTCTCAGGCTGTGGTCTTTTGGATACACAGCTCTGATACCACTTGTTGGTCCCAAAGGCAGGTTTTAGAGTAAGATAACCCTAAGTCAAGTCTAGAAGGGGGGGTTGAATAGACTTGAGGGGTTTCAAAACCTTTTTCCAATTTTAGGCTTATTTTAAAAACAGCAGACAACTTAGAGAGCGTCTGGTTTTGAAAATTGTGCATTGTGTGTTTGAGTGCCGAAACATTTTAATGAAAACCTTACTTAATGAATTGTGCACAGATAAAGAATAGGAAATAAAGAACACGAGACACAAACAATTTATAGTTGTTCGGACAAAAGGTCCTACTCCACTCTCCACATCCAACTGGAATTGTGGGGCTCTCCACTAACTTCTCTCTTACTCACTCACAAACTTTGAGAGTACTACTCTCTTACAAATGTCTATGCTTAAAAGCAGTCGACTTCTAACAGCTTCTATAAAGCTTACAAAAGATTAATATGAAAGAATGGTTTGAGTGCGAGTGAAGATTTTGACAGAGTTTCGGCAAGCTTGAAAGCGTGTAGATCGATACTTGAAATCTTCACCGGTACTCTTATTTATATGTTCAAATCAACTAGCCATTGGGATTGACTAGAGATCTGAAATCCTATAAATTGGGAATCAATCAATCATTAAGATTGATTGAAACTTCTCCCTGATTCCCAGAAATCTTCGCGATCTTCAATCAATCAAGTTTGTCCCCTTGATTGATTTATCTTCTATATATTCTGGGAATCCTCCCTTTGTCGCAAGTAAACCCTTAACGTGATTCTGAAGAATTTGGGCGGAGCACAAGACTCCAGCTGATCTGTCTCCTCAGCTGGTGTATCAGTCTCCTGATACTTGACCTCAGCTGATGTGCTGGTCTGCTGATGTGCACCTCAGCTGATATTTTGGACCTCGTCTGGAATCTTTATCCTTGGTCCTTGTCTTGTCTGCGACGTGCTCAGCTGATCTTCTGATATCAGCTGATCTGACTCCTCTGACATCAGCTGATCTATCTCCTCTGACATCAGCTGATCTGTCTCCTCTGATGTTCTACTCCTGGTACTCTAGTGTCAGCTGCTCAAGTCTTCTGTCTTCTAGAATCGGCTAAGTCCTCAAAGCCTTAGCTGGTCTTCTTCTCTATGAAAGCTTCAGATCTTCTAGGCAGCAAGGTTGATTCCCCCTTACTAAAACCTATCTAATCCTAACAATTCATCAGCTGACTAACAGGTTCAGCTGGTCCTATTACAAGCTGATTGGTTTATCATATCATCAAAACATCTAACAAGAATATCCCAACATACGTCGCCCTGGCCGAGGAAGTCAAAGGCTTTTATAATTAAGATAATAAATTGATTGAGCAGTCCAAAGATGAGACCTAGTGGGTCTCGAATGCAGTTTTAGTGAAGAAATTCAGTGGAACATGGAGGTCGTGCATCGACTTTACTAAATGACGTCTATCCAAAATATCATTTTCATATGCCCCACATCGACCACTTAGTGGATAACACACTGGGACATAAAATGATTGTGTTCATGGACGCCTTCGCAAGCTACCACCAAATCTTCATGGCAGGGGAGAATATAAAATACTCAACTTTTCTCACAAAGAAGGACATATTCAATTGGAAAAGGATGTGCATTGGTCTAAAACAAGTTGGAGCAACTTACCAACGATTGGTATATAAAATGTTCTCCTACCAAATAGGAAAAACTATGGAAGTTTATATTGATGTGTGATACCCGAGTCTCTCACTACTCATTAATGAATATATATTTTATGCTTTGTATGTATCAATTTTTTTATGAATTTATCCATAATTGGTTCAGTATATTTTATGTGTTATGTGCACTTTGATTACTATCATGCTATTTATTATTTTAGTGCATTTTATATTATATATATGTTACTTGTGAAGTCATGCTAATTATTTTGCTCTTTAATATTAAATTATTTATGAATTGATATATGCCTTTATATGTATATTAAGTAAGAAAATTCTAATTTAATTTATTTGGGACTCTAATGGGATATAAATGTGTTGTACAAATTATTTGAATATTAATGGTGTAAATTAAATATAGGAAATTTGAGAATTAATTGTAGTAATTAAATAAAAAATAAAATAATTAAATTATAATATTATTAATATAATAATAATAATGATAATAATAATAATATATGTACCTAGTAACCTATGTTGCACAAGTGCGGGAGTGGTACGATACGGACACGGGATTCGAATTTTTTAGAAAATTTGGGTGTGATTCGTTAAGGATACGTCTACTTATTTATATATTATTTTGTATAACAGGTGAAAATTTTATATATTTTTAAGAATTTATTACATACAAGGGCACCCTTTAGACCCAAAACACATTGTGGGACTCAACTTTTTAAAAGTATTATGGAAGGGTAAACTTAATGCAAATAAGGGCTAATTTGTAATAGTTCCATCAAATCTTCCACTGATCATTTCTGCAATTGAAGTACAACATTTTCAGATTGTATAGGCAGTCTTGTCCACTACCAATTCCTAGGTCCTCCCACCAATACACTTTAATTTGAATAACATTACCACTCATCTTTCTCTGAAAAACACTCTAAACTCTCTCTCTCAATGTGGTGGTCGGTTTTCGGCGAATTTTTGAGCAAATTTTCCAGCAGGGTAGTGGTCGGCCTCTGAAAATAATAACGGGTTGAGAATAACAATGTGTTCTACGAGTACGAACGGGCCGCCATGTCCGGCACGCAGTATCCTAGGCCGGCGGAGATTCCGTGGAAGAAGGAGCTCTGCAATTCGTTTCAAATCAAACACATTCCTTCTGAAAACGTCATCTCCTGGTCCCGCATGGCCGTCAAGAAATCACAGACCGACACAACTTGGAAATCTTAATCTTTAGGTGTTGTTCTTACTTATTTCTCTTTTGTTCTCTAACAATCGGTTTGTTATATATTATATGTATGATGTTCTTATTATTCTTATTATGTTGATATTCTACGAAAAGAAATCTGTTTGATTATTTGTATGTATTATACGAAAAGAGTGATAATTTAAGTGTTAAAATGGTTTGGTATATACAAAACAGGGTGCTCTATTTTTCCAGTAATGCATGTGTAAATTTCCTCTCGTGGAGTACTTAATTTTATACTGGAGTACTAATATAATATACTGGAGTACTGAAATTTGTACTGGAGTACTGAAATTTGTGTGCAAGTACCTTATCAATATACTGGAGTACTGTCATACTCCCAATGTTGTTTTGTTCTGGAATTTAGCTTGTGTTAAATACATTTTTTCTCCTTAGGTTTCTTTTTAATTTGATACGATTATATTGCTTTCAGACATTTTTAGGAACTGATTGTTTCTCCTTACACCATCTAAAAAGTGAGATGATGTTAAATGTGAGTAAATGATACAAATGTTACTATTGTCATGATGTTAATTTTAAATTTTTACTATATTAAATGCTAAAAAATATGTAGCATAAGTGTAGGTTCTAAAAAGTTAACATCATTTTAATAGTAAAAAGCTTACATTTTGTACTATGATCAGAGAATTTAATTTAGGAAGATTTGGGGCAAAAGCCCCTTATTGTAAGTTGGGGAAATTCAAGCCCTTAGTTGTGTTTTGGTCTTTAGGAAAGTCCCTCATTGTAATTGGCCATATTTTTAAAAAATATGTAAATTAAATGTACAAAATTCATATTTTTTCAAACCAAACCTTAAGTATATTGAATGATTTAATATAATTAAATAATAAATATTAATTCAACCTTCATTAGTCCATTACATTTATTATAATAGTGAATTTTATCTAAAGTAAGTGTCATATTGTCAATTTATATTATATAAAATAATAAAAATTAATTAAAAAATATATTTAATATTTAACAAGTTCGATTCACGAGGTGGATTCGAGTATCTATTAATCGGATTTGCCACGTGGTATTCAAGTAAGTATTCAAGGTCTTAGCTAGTCTTCTTCTCTATGGATAACCTGGGATCTTCAAGGCAGCAGGGTCTGTTCCCCCTTACAAAATACCTATCTAATCCTAGACTATTCATCAGCTGACTAACATGTTCAGCTGGTCCTATTATATGCTGAATGGTTTATCATATCATCAAAACCTCTAAACAATAATATCCTAACAAATTTTCCCTTTTTGATGATATGAAAACCAACCCAGCTGATCTCAAAAGATACGCAATATAAAGATAAAAAGAAAAAGGACAGAAAAGAAGATCATTATTTAAGATCCCTTAGATAGAATAGAAATGCAGCTGACAACAAGTAGTTGTCTGTAAAGATAAACATTTCATTCATAAAGAGAAGAGAAGTACAGATACAGAGGATACCTACCCAACAGCTGAGTCAGCTGCGCTATTACAACAAAGAAATCCTATCCTTTGCTGGTACCAGCATCCAATCCAGGAACCTCTTCTCTATCTTCTTCAAAGCTAGTGCAGATCCGTCTTGCAGAGTGTGAATGAAGGGTGCCACCATTTCAGACCATAACTTCTGGATCTCCCTCCAGTTTGGCTTTCCTCTTGAGTCCACTGGCATGATAAAGTATTCCAGTTCAGGCAACTCCAGTTGAACATGGATTTTTATCATCACATCAGAGATGAACTTGAAGAATTCTGGAAAGCTCTTCTTCATCCAGTTTCTGAAATCTTCATTTCTCTCCCTCTCTCCTCTGGTTTCCTCCCTTAGTATGTAGAAGTGAATGACCCCTTGGACTTTGATCCGACTCCACAGGGCTATCTACACATCTGACATACCCTTGATGAACGCCTCTATGGGTCCATCAACCAGCGGTTCATTGGAGTCGAGAGTGAAGACTGAGTCCTTCTGTCTTCTGCTCTGGGGCACTGGCTTCCCTTCTTTCTTCAATCTCTTGAGGTAGCACTTGTTTAGTTGATCATTCATCTCACGTTCATGGCGCTTGTTTCTGATAAATTTAGAAGGATCACATTGATTTCATTTTTTTAATTATTATTTTATTTTGTATATTATTTCTTCTATTTTTATAACAAGTACAGGTGGGATCAATCAATAGAGTAGGTTTTATACAAAAATTGTATAATAAGTTTATTATGAAATTATTTTAAAATATCAAATATATGATTAAGGATATTAAAATATTAATCAAGAGTATCAAAACTTAGAGTAAATAATATCTATAACAATTATAACATAATATTACTGACTCAGTTTTTTGATACTTCTGATGAGATTTTTGATATACCTGATCAAATATTTGATACTTTAAAACTGATTAATAATAAGCTTATCATGAATAATTTTCGTACAAAACTTTATCCAATGACAATATAAATTAGTATGATTAAAGATGATTGTTAAATGATAAATATGATTAATTATATTATATACGTGCCATTCTTTTAAGTATTGTACTATATATGGGAAATACTTTTGCCTGTTTAAAAATTTGAACTTATAGAGGGATGCAGAGTTAATTTATTTTTTATTTAATTTTTCTAACACTCCCCACTTGTGAGCTGAAGTTTAAACTTTTACTCGTGGACTAAATTCTCAATCTTTTCTAGGGGAGGAGGCTCAGTGAGTAGACAATTTAATATGGACGGAATTAATTTCCAATGTGAAGTAAACTCAGGATCTTAGGATCTTGGAATGAGCCTTTGCATGGTTCTGATACCACGAAAGAATTCTACCTTATCTAAAATTCCAAACTTATAGAAGGTTGTGATATTAATTCATTTATTTAAAAAAAAAAAAGATATTACACCATTTTGTAGATTTCATCTGATATATTTTAGAAGAGATCTCATGTTATACAATGATGTAGCGTCTTTTTATTATACCACCTAAATGATTAAACTCATGTAATACAATTATAGAGGAATAGTGAGCTGTATATGTGATTATTTTTACTATATATGTGTCATTCTTCTAAATTTTTTTAGCATAATTACGATGCTACAACATTGTGCAATAGAAGATTTAAGTACATTTCACATGAGATTTCATATTACACAATAATGTATCATTTTTTTACATGATCACCTATCATAGGTAAAAAAATAAAGATAATAAATGAATATTCATGAGATGATAATATTGCATGCTTACATCGTGTCACTCATTAAGCAGTGTAACATAAAACGCTACACGAATGTGTAACATAAGATACCATCCAATACATTTTACAGATCTCTTGTTATAATGTTGTTAGAATCTTTAAATCACACCGCCTAAATAAATAAACTATAGAAAATAGAGAGTAATACCAAAATTGTTCCATAACTTTTCTATTTTTTTAATTTGGTCTCATAACTTTGTAAAATCCACCCTATTAAAAAACGTAGCAAGTCATGACTTTTAAATCCTGAAATTTAAAAAAATTTATTAATAATAAAAATGTGTCTGTTTTGGAATTTTAGCAGGATAGCATATTAATTTATTTTAAATTAAAGTGTGATAATAATTTATATTATAACAAGGAAACATATATAACGAAGTGGAGATTACTACCACTAATTATATAATATATTAATTAATGACTTATCAAAAATTATTTGCCTATATAATCATATATGATAATTAATTTATGCAATGCACTGATTATGATCATAATTGCATCTTTTTGCATCCATTTCTACATGGTTTTGACGTGCTTATGTTCATATTTGACCCTATTATGTTATATATTGTGCATTTAACCCTTTTTTGCTAGAAAGTTGTGATTATAGGTGAAAACGAGCAAAACGAGAAAGAAACGAGCAAGTTCGATAAAAGTTCAGATTTCTGGAGTCAATCCAATTGGTGCAAATTATATATCATGTCAAAGATTACGAAGAGAGGGTCACAACGGAAAAAGAATCGAGTCAATAGGAGCACTAGAACTCAAGATATGAAGAAAACAAGAAGTTGAAGATCAACCGGCACGAAACCATGAAGTTACTCACGTGTAACTTGTTGCTCGACACCGGAACCCCTTGGTCAACACCGAAAGGGCCTTGGTCACGCGGCTGGACACTGGCTCGCGCGTCGCTCGAGCTAAATGTCGACCTTACTCGCGCGTAACTTGGCCTTACTCGCGCATAACCTATTTTCTTGGCCTTACTCGCGCGTAACTTGGCCTTACTCACCAAATCACGGGCAGTTTCGTCTTGGCCTTACTCGCGCGTAACTTGGCCTTACTCACCAAATCAGGGGCAGTTTCATCTTTTCGCGCATTTAATGAAGGGCACTTTGGACTAAACATTGTGGGCACTATAAATACCTCAAGGATCATATTTTTAAGTACCATCTTCATAATTCCATTTTCTTAGATTAGTTTAGAGAGAGAATTAGGTAGTTACTTAGTGGGTTATTAGATTTTCTTAAACTTCTTTCTACAATAACTTTTGATCCATCCATTGGATCTTTAATCCGTTTGTTCAATTATCTTAGTCTCGTTATTAGCTTCAATTCTACGGTTCGATTTATGTTTTCAAGCTTTGGATCAAAAGTTAGCATTTTAGAGGTTTGTAGATTGTATTCAATTTCTCTACATATGGTAAGTTTTCCTTTAATTCTCTTGTTTTAGTTAATAATCATGATGATTAGAATGTTAATTGTTGTTTTGTTTCATCAATTAGCCATGGGCTAATATCCTTGTTGCATGGTTGTATGAATATTATGGTGAATTTAGTTCTTGTTAATCCTATGTATGAATTAGTGATCTTGATAGATTAATTCTCTTATTAATGACTTATATGAATGCTTGGGATGTTTAATTGTATTGAATGAGCCTATATGAGTTAGCTATGAAATGAGAATTGAGCTATAAGAACTTTATGCGTGCCAAGTATTTGATATTTGGCTTGTATGACCAATGAAAATTGCATATTAGCCTAGACCTCTTAATTAGAGTGTTGGGAGTTGTAGAGAGATCTAGATACCAAATAGAGCCCATAAGTTTGTGTTATTAGAGAGATCTAGACACTAGTTGGCTTGATTAAGACATCAAGGGACCTTTTGCATGCTAGGATGGATAGGACACTAGAGGAACTATAGTAGGATTACTTCCATGTACACTTCACACTTGCTCACTTCATTGAGGTGATAGTTAGATTTACTATTTCTTGTTGATTTAGTAGATAGAAACCATGAATTTTTCTTGTTTTCACTAGCTAGAACCTTTGTGAACATTCAATACTTGCTTGATATCGCATCATTTACCTGTGTTCGATATTTAACTTGGTTAACTTGCCACGACAACAACGACCACGTACACTTGTGTGGAAATCATACACGATTTTGGCAAATAAGTTTTTGGCGTCATTGCCGGGGAAACGGTCTCTTTGTCAAGCTTGTGATGTTTGTTTACATTTCTTTTCTTGTTTTTCTTTGTTTGTTTGTTTTTAATCATTCTTGGTGAGTGTTGATACTTACTTATTTTTATAGGAGTGAGCTTGATTGAAGATGGACGAATACAATCATTGCTTGTATTCTCCACAAGACATACATCCTTCTAATTCCTCCACAAGAAGATTCTTATTCTCCTATACCTTGTCATCATGAAGAAGCTCCTCCAAGCCATATTAATGATACTCTAGCTTACATCCTCAATCAACTCGAAGAAATTCAGAGGGATGATCGATGAAAAGCGCTTTTAGGAGACCGATGTGAAGTTTGATGAAATTCTCAAATCTCAAGGAGATCAAATCAAGAGCTCAAAGCTCCAATTGGAGCAATTGACCCAACAAGCCCATGAGATTTGGGAAACGTCATATCAAGATTCTGATTAGGGTCATAATTGCATGTTTTTGCATCCATTTCTATATGGTTTTGATGTGCTTATGTTCATATTTGACCCTAATTTGGTATAAATTGTGCTATTAACCATTTTGTGGCAAGAAAATATGTTTTGTAGTGAAAACGAGCAAAAACCGGCAAGAGACGAGCAAGTTCGTAAAAGTTCAGAAAATGTGAGTTTATCCAATGAAGACAAATGATATACCATGTCGAAGAGTTCGAAGAGAGGGTCGCAACGGAAAAAGAATCGAGTCAATCGGAGCTCTAGAACTCAAGATATGAAGAAAACGAGAAAGTCGAGGATCGATCGCACAAGTCGAGGCCGAGCTCGAGCGCAGCCAAGCCAGACTCGTGCGACCACGAGCTTGCATTCGTGCGACGAACCTCTGGTTCAGGCAACGACGAACCGCATGAGTGCTCACACGAGCCAGACTCGTGCGGTCACATGTTTGTGATCGTGCGACGACTCAGATTTCTAATTTTCAAAGGGCAGTTTCATCTTTTCGTGCGTTTAATGAGGGGCATATTGGACCAAGCATTGTGGGCACTATAAATACTCTAAAGATCAGATCTAAGTGAGGAATCCAAGTCACATTAGTTCATAATCATAGTGAGATTCTTAGATTAGAGAGAGAGAGGTAGTTACTTGGTGGTTTCTTAAGATTTCTTCTCACAAATTCTTAGATAACTTTTGATCTACCGTAGTGATCGTTGATCCGTTATTTCCTGCATTCTCATCTGGTCGTAGGCTACATTCTCACCGATTGAATTTCAATTTCCATTGTCGGATTTCAAGTTAGCATTTTATAGGTAAATTGTATCTTTCCAATTATCATTGTAATAGGTAAATTGTTT